>VZRI01011318.1:2224-29212 GCA_013397515.1 Upupa epops
CTGCTTCACGGAATCCAGCTTCTCTCTGAGACTTTCTGCCTCCCGCTCTCCCCTCCCCGGAGTTTCTTGCTGCTGTGGCTGCCCGGCTCTCTCCTTGCCATCTCCTGCCGCTGCTTCTGTCTGTGCCCGCACCGAGGAGGTCTCTCTCTCCGCATCTGCCGCTCCGAAGAAATTGAACTGGGACAGGTTTTATTTTGCTCTGTCGGGATCCCTAGGACTTTTATTTTGACTGGTTGTTTGGGTGTACTGTTGGGTTTTTCTTAGTGTTCTTAATAAAGAATTGTTGTTCCTTTTCCCAAATCTTTCGCCTGAAGGCCTTTAAATTGAAAGAATTTGGTACCTGTCTTCCTAAACCGAGACAGGTAGATGGAAAAGAAGGCAGCGGAGCACATTCTATGAGCCAGATGTCTTACCACGCATCTCACAAGGAAAAGGGTGGAAACCTGACAGCTCATTTTGTTGTATGGACAGGTCGTGCAGGGAAAGACATTAAATGTCCTTGTAAATTTGCCTAAATGGCATAATTTTTATGACATAAAAGCAATCCACTACTATTGAGTGTTATTAGTACTTCCCTTCATGCCATCATCCACCTATCTATCACAATCATGTAGTTCACATGAAAATTAAGTCCTCAAAACCAATCATAAATGCTGGGTTTGGTGTATTTGTCTTCTTAAAGTATTAACTTCTGGAAGATTTCAGAATTTGTAAAAGTAACACATGTTCATCTGTTCCTGTCCCCCTGAATCTTCCTTGAATAGGTGGCTTGGAAGATGTTCATCGGCTGTGCTTTGCAGCATTGTCCCTTAGTTGTCATTCACAGAAAACATAGACAGTATCTTTGACCTGGATCTCTCTGCATACAGTAGAGATAACTGAATCTGGTGATTCTTCCTTTGTAGGAGACAAAAATGCCACTGTAGCTCTAAGTCTAGATGCTTACTACTTGGCTTTGGAGTCTGGTTGCTGTGAATCAGTTTCTCTGAAGAAAGACTATTCACTATGTAAATTGTGGAGAAGGCCATTTTAATGGATTCTGTAAATAAAAAAAATATTATTCATTAACAGCCTGCTTTGTGTCAAATTAATTTCACACAGAGAAGGTAAGATTCCAGAAAGACCTGCTGCTCATTCACCGTTACACATACATCTCTTTGAGGAGTAGGATAGCTGTGTGATCCCTCTTGTTTGCGTGCTCTGCAGTGGTAGCTTTGTGTTGTAATCCTAGGTCTCTGCCATGTAGTGATTTACCTGGGCAGGTACAGATAGTTTACAAGATTTTTCTCCATTAGAGTGAGGGTAGCAAAAAAGGTTTCTGGCAACATGACTTCTGAAAGGAAGAACACATGCCCACCATGAAACTTTAACTTTGGTTGTCACTTTAGAAGCATCTTTCCTGTAGAGCTGTCTGGCCAGTATAAGAAAGGCTGGCCAACTCCAGTATGCAGCTGAGCTGCACTGTGTCAATGCTGAAACCAAGGATTAGTGTGTGGTTAGGAAACAGCACTACCATTGGGGCAATTATTGATTGTAAAATAGCTTTTTGAGGATTTCCTGAAGTTTCCTCTGAATCAGCTGCCCCCACTAAGCAACTGAAATAGGATTAGCATGAGCTGATGCAGTAGTTGCAATGTATTAAAGCACAGCAAGCCAGCATGCAGAGACTGCATATACCAGTCACTGTATTTCTGTAACAGTCTTAGAAATAGAATGTATTTCAAAGTGTCATGGTATGGAGATCATCTGCCTTTTCCTTACTTCAAGTCCTAGAGTCAGGACAATCAAAATCTGTTCTCAAAATGATGCACCTGTCTAACAGTTCTGTTACACAATCTGCTGACATTTAAAATTTTAACTTAAAATTAAGAACTAGTATTTAAATAAAGTTGGAGAAAGCAGCTGTGGAACACTAGTGCTAAATTCACACAAATCTGAATTTAGACTTGGAATGTCCTAGGATACACAGATGTTAATAAATTATTTTCCTGCTCTTCCATACAATACTGTGAACCAATAGCTACCGATAAGGTAGTTGCTGTTGCTTAGAAATAATGTCTTTTAAAGAAATACTTCTGTACTTCAGCAAAGGTTGTTTTAGGTGTTGTATTCCTAACTGTAAGATCTCATGGTGCTATTTTGTTTTATTTTCTGAAAGTTGCTATTTGCTCCTAATTGCTGAACTGCAAGGAGCCAAGTGCCTAGGAATTGGTTAGTATCTTCATCTAGCGTTTTGCAGCTTGAAGTAGATTTACTGCTAGATTTGCAATGACACAGTCTTTCACTTAACCTCTTAAGTAAATCCAAGAGATCCTACAGGAAGCTGTGTGAAACAAAGACCATTGCAGAAGTGGTTTTTTTTGGTGAGGTTTCTCTCCTGTGTGCAGGAAGTGCATGCATCCAAATGTCTATTTGCAGGATCTGGCATAGCTTTTATAAACATCTCTCAGCCTGCATATGCATGTGTTGAGGTGGATGTCTCATAGTCTGATATGAGCCATGTGGTGTCAATGTTTCTTTTCTTGAAAAGAAAAAAAAAGGAAAATGGTAAGAGAACACATCACCAAGATGCTTCTCAGTGTCAGCTGAGTGTTTCTGTTCTCCAGTGTTTCTATTGCTACAGTTCTGCTTCCTACACTAATGAACTCCTTAGAAACACAAAACAGATTTAAAGATAGTCCTCCTCAATTGTTTTTGGAGTTTGAGAAGAAATACAAGAACTTACAGGCCCTTCACATATACTTGTGTACTGCTGATAGGAAAGAATGTATTTGATAAAGTAACTTTACTGCACCTTGCTTGTGTGCATGAGAATTCTGCTAACTAATGGGAAAGTTTGTTTAGGTTAGCTTGGCATGCCTGAACCTTTAATGCAGATAGCCCCTGAGGCAGAGGAGGACATAGACTTCACACAGCCCTTGCACTCAGCAGCAGCCCTTGTTGTCTCACCCTACAATGGCATCATGAATGAGTCATGGCAAGAGGCCTTTTATTTCCCACTGATCAAACCTCTCTTCCTAGGGAGTGCAAACTTTCTCCTCTCTTGCTTTGTCACTTAGGTAACACCTTTCTGTCAATAGCATGGTAATGTGATGATACCAGCAGTGCAAAACACACTTGATTCTGGGTTTTGTGGTGCCCAAAGGTCATGTTGCTGAGAAAGAGTTGGTTGGGAGAAAAAAAGTGACCCTTGAGGTCCCTTCCAACCTGGTATTCTGAATGTTTGAGTCAGATCTGTGTGAAGAACAGTTTTTTGTAGTCTATTCAGTGGCAAGACCTTCAGCTGCTCCTCTGTGTTATTACGAAGTAATGCACTTAGATGGACTGGGAGCTGATCACCAGTGCTGGTAAAGTGCAGAGCTCCCTGTGAGTGACATGAAAGTGGCCACACCAGAAGGTTCAGCCTTCGGTAGTTCTCTCTGCCGGGCTATCACCCATCAAGGTGGCTGCAAGGCTCTTTGGAAAGACATTGTGTGGATAACATTGCTGTAGGATAGAACATCAGCCCGTGTCCATTTCCCTTTGGAAAGTAAGCACTTTTTGTTTGTCAACCTCAGTGTCAAACACTGATTCACAGTGTGATGGAGAAGGTAAGGTTCTATTATCTGTGGCAGATCTGTGGTTTCTGTTACTGGGCTGCTCCACTGTTGGTGGAACTATGCTCACCTCTGACCTTTAGCGGCGACTTGAAGCTTGACTTTTCCAGCCTCGAAAAGGTCTGAGGGGTCAGGACGCTCGTTTGGGCACAGCCATTAGGATTTCACGTCTACCTTTTAACTGTGTCATGGTTCTTTCTTCAAACCCGGGGCAGCGGGGCGGGGCTACGCCTCTCACGTTGCAGCGCTTTTAATGCTGGTAGGGGGTAGTCTCTATCCCCGCAGCGAGGGCAGGTGGTGCGGGCATTGCGCACGTTGCGCAACTGGCTCAAGAGTTCGGAGGAGAACCGAGCGGCTGCGGGGGTGTGGGCAGCGGGAGCTGGGGTGGAGCTGGCAGCTCATTGCAGGTGGTACTGCGAGGTAGCGGGCCGCGGTCGTCTGGTAGGAGCAGTGGCACGGCGACTTCTAGGGATAGGAGGTGCCCGGGCAGGGGCCGAGGGGTTGCTGCTGTATCGGTCCGTTGCGCGGTCCTTGACCTCGTCGTCAGGGGGAGGGTAAGATTGTCACGGCAGTGCGTGCGGGACCCTACTGACCAGCGCGGGATCACTGTGAGCCGGCTGTTTGCGGGAAGTGGTTTTGACGGGGTTGTGGTGCCTCAGCGCCTTGGCAGTTTCCCTAAGCCGTTACCCGGTCTTTCTTGCCCGTTGGCGCCCCGCCTCCACTAGTGTTGTGAGTGGGATCCCAGCAGCTGGAGATCTGCTTGGGCAAGGAGCTTCTCCGTGGGGCTCGCTTGGGTAACACCGCTGGTAACACTACTGGTCTCACTCGGGCACGGGTGTTAGTTGGCTCCATAGATGAGCTGTGTCACTGCAGCTCTGGAGGAAGATCACAAAGCAAGTGTGGAAAAACCCAGAGTGGAGGAGTTAGAGCTTTTTTTTTGTCACTTTTTAGTTTTAATAATTTATAGTCCTCAACATACACTGAGATGTCTCTTCTGATAATTCTGTCTATGCAAATACCTCTATTTTGTCCGTAACTGTGTCACATCTATCTTAGTAATAAGAGTTGAAGGAAAAGGAAGCCCTAGGAGTGCTCCACAAGGTTCAACTTTTCAAGCAGCTCTTGTTACTTTACAGCAACCGTCTTCCTATGGCTTGAAGGAGAAAGGCAGAAAAGTGTCCGGGTCAGGGATACAGACAATAGTTTTGCCAAACACAGCACCGTAAGAAACTTGTTAAAATGTAAACTTGTTAAAATGTAAATAAGGGACACTTGGGTGTCTGCTTTCATCTGCTTTATAACAACATATTTTTGAAAATCAAAGGCAGAGTCTGAGGGGCTTTTTTGGTGTTTTTTTTTTTTTTTTTTGATTCAGCTCTGTAGAAAAGAGCTTTTCCTGGTAAGACACATGCCCACCTACTTTTTAATCTTACCTGATCTTCTGTTATTAGTAAATTTTAAGCTGTGGTATTACACACATTTTCTTTGCTTCTTGACAGTTTGATGGGAAATACAAAACACCATTACATTTGGATGTATTTTCTGGTGGAGTGAGCAGATGTTTCACTTTGGTTACCAAATTAACCAGATATTCCGCTATGAAGTCTGAGTTTTGCAAAGCATTGTAGCGTTTTCCTTTTGTAAAAGGCTGAGCTCCTGCAGAGTCAGTTTGTGAGTGCTACTGTTACCACTCCGTACTTAAACTTACTTTCGGTGGAAAGCTGTGGCTAAATCCAAATCTTTCTTCCCTGATGAAGATGCACCAGGTGCACTTGGTATACCTCCCTATCGGCTTGTATCATTAATTTAGGCAGTAAAGGTCTTTTTAAAGGTATTTTTTACTTCTAAAAGTGTGGTTTAATGATAATGATCTAGTTCATCATAAAGCAATCATATCCCGGTTAGGTTGTGGTGAGGAATCTAGAAGCTTCTGAATATCTTGCTTTTTTTGTGTCTTCGAGGACATTCCTTAGAACAGAAATTGCTTGGTCTTGAGTTCCTCACAGCTATTCTTCTGAGTTATGCAGCTCTAGTGTTGGCATCTGAGTTGAGCCCCTCAGTTGCCCTCAGCCCTATGGATTGGCCGGCACTGTAACCTGGGGCAGATGTTTACAGTCTTTTACCTTGGCAGCTATCCCCTTCTTCGGCTTTAGCTTATCTCTTGATTAATGCGTACCTAAACAAAGCACGGCTCACTAGGGTCCATTGTAGGTGCACAATCTCACGGTCCAGGAGGTGGGGCACTGCAGCCTCCTGCCGTGTGGCCCTAGAGACAGGCTGATTTGGTTTCATCCTCCAGGTGCTGCCGGGGGCTTGTTTACAGTATTTCCCACGTGCCCTAATTTGTAGTGTTAATCTCTCCTTTTTCTCGTTTAAAGGTTACATTGTACCTTAAGCAGTGTAAGAATTGCTTTTGATAAGACTTGATTAAACAGTGAAAATATGATCTTTTCCCAAACGGCTAAGTCAGACTGCCTCCTTTGTCTCGGTTTTGGTTAGTGGCAGCATTTCTGGTTAATGCTGTTAATAGCAGAACTTTCGGAACGTGAGGTAGCAGTTTGTATACTTGTGCAGATGCATCAATTTCTGTTTTCAATCTGAAATTCTCTAAGAAGGAAACAGATTTTAAAAACCCGTTAAAGAAACAGAATTTACTAAAATGGTTTGCACTGTTTGTATTTAAAAAAATTCTGGGTTTTTGCGTGGGTGCTTCTTCACTGACTTGTAAGAAAAAACTTGTCATAAAACATCAGGGGGAAGATGAGGGGCTGCAGAGCAACAAATAATGCACATCACTGAAAATTAGTGCAAGAATAAACTATTTTAAGCTTTTTGAGCAAAAAGCACTGTTGATAACAGAACACTGATCATATTAATAGCAGAACAAATAGATCAAGAAAAGCAATCCCAATTAAATTAGTCAGCTAGGCTAACTGCCATCAGAGAGAATAGCTTGTGTTTATAAATGTAGCTTAGTTACAGAATAGAAAACCAAAAGAATTTGTGGTGTGTTGAGAGATGTCGGGTGAATAATGGCATGCAACCTCAAATCTGTGCAGCACCAGTAAGGTTGAAAACCTGACCCTGTCAAAGGTGTTTGCTAAGCTTATAGTATGCTTACTGAAATCTAGATTTTATTGATGTATACTCACATGCTTTATAGAAACATTAAAGATAAGTTGTCAGCAGAGCAGGCTTCCCTACCATCCTGTTTAGTTAAAAGTGTCCCTATCTTATGTTGTTACTATGAAATGACCAAGGGAACTGCTCTAAATGGTTTGAGAGCCGGGAATGTAGAATTAAATAGAAGTTGAAAGTTAGTTGGAATGGCTTCTTCCAGTATATGTTCCCACCTGTGTTCATTTTTAAATTCAGCTGAGAACCTTGTTCTTGTAAGGTTATTTACCAATGAAGATTATGGATTTTGTGGACCACATCTTAGCTGCAGAGGTCATCCATGTAACTGGCTCTGTAAAAGCTATTTTGATGCACAACTTCTGCACACATTTTTCTTTGAACTAAAGATGTATTTGGGGAAGAAAAGGGATGATGAGAAAATGATGTTGGATACAGAGCGAGCAAAGAGCTTTGTGGCAGAGTACATTCCAAGCTCATCTCTTCTGTGAGGATATAAGCAAGGGGCAAATATTTTATGTTTCCTGTGATCAGATAAGATGGTGCTGGTCATGTAGTGGCTGAAACTTGTCTGTCTTTTGGGGCCTGCTAGGTAGAAGTGCTGTTACAGTGACATGCGTTCTCTCTCTTGTGGTAATTGTTGCAACAACCTTTCCCTTCTATTTCCTTGCTTCCTGAATGCTGCTGCTGTAATTTTTATTTAGTGTTACTTTTTAATCTATCATATCTTTGATACTACTTTTTCTCTTTGTCCCCCCGGTTCACACATGTTTCCATTCATCACAGGACTACTTGGCTGTCTGAAGGAAGTACCCTAACTTGAATTTTATTAGGGAGGTACCCTAATATTTATTCTAAAAACTGAACCAAATATCCTGGACCCTGTATCTGATTTTTTCATGCACTTGTCAGAGTAGTGGAACATGGTTTTTTGCCTGTAGTTTTCTTTAAAGCTAACCTGAAATGCAGTGTCCCTGCTGGGAAAGGAGAAAATGGGTAAGTTGTTTCTCCCATTCAGAACTCCATATGATCAATGTGTGCGGATCATGTATGTTTAGGAGCACTACAATGAACACCAGCCAAACACCTCAGGCTCTGCATGTAGCATTTTCCCAGCTCTGCTCTAGGCAGGTAGTGCTGCAGTTGCAGGTTAGCCCTCTGTCTGTCATGATGCAGCACTTGGCAGAGATGGGCCCAAATGCTACCTTGTTATAAAGACCATTTCATACTATTTTGACATTTAACATCTAAGTTTATGTTCCTTATCTCAGTTGCTATGTAGCATCTGCTTTCTGTTTGGATTTTATACCTACTATTAACTCCAGAGGAATTCTGTGGAAAAGATGGTACTTTGGGCATAGAATCATCGAATGGTTTAGGCTGGAAAAGATCTCTTAAGGTCATTGAGTCCAACCATTAACCTAACTGTACCAAATCCCATTGCTAAACCATGTTACAAAGCTCCATATCTGTACAACTTTTAAACATGGCAAGGTATGGCAATTTAACCACTTTTCTGGGCAGCTAATTCCAATGCCTAATAGCACTTTTAATTAAAAGATATTTTGTAATAGCTAACTGAAACTTCCACTGGGTTTAATGCTCAGAGAAAGATGAAATGGTTATATACCAAGTTTAATTGGCAAAGCCAGATGTAAGGAATGGTCAGTCTTGCATTTTCAGCTAAGTAAAGAGATTTGGATCAGTAAGATCTTGAAGAATGTGGGGTGCTGCAGAAAGAGGAGTGCGCTGTGCCTTAACAGTAACTGAAGCTAAATGGTATGCACCAGAACAGGCACTGGAAGAGGTTGCTCAGAGAAGTGGTGGATGATCCCCTACCTGGAAGTGCTCAAGGCCAGGTTGGATGGGGCTCTGGGCAATCTGGTCTAGTAAGAGGTGTCCTGCCACCATGACAAGGGGGTTAGAACTAGATGATCTCTGAGGTCCCTTCCAACTTAAAACATTCTATGTTTCTCTAATTCTGTGAATTGAGAAAGACAATCCTGACCCAGTTCAGGGCTCTGAGTCTTTCAGGTACATGCCTTTGGAAGTTAGGTCAATGTAGGTTTTGTTCTTGGACATCCAACTTGCAACAATTTTTTTTCCCTAAGGGGGTAATTTTTCTATAGTTTCCATTTCTTTGTCATGTTTTTTTACCACTGTCAGTATACTCTGTCCTCATAATACAGGTCAGTAGTCTTTTCCTCTGTTATGGGTCCTGTCATGAGAGTGATCACTGCATGATCACATTAAGGGGGGTGGGGGTGGGGGGGTGGGTGCAGTGTGATATGTAGATTAACAGGGATTTTGCGAAGACCTCCAAATTCTCTACTGCACCTCCTGTTACTATACTCTAAAGAGTATCTAACTTTTTTGCAATACATCTGCAAGGAATGGATTTTTAAAAAAATATTTTATCAATGGTTTCATGTTGGATTATTGCCTATAGCAACCTGATCGAAAAACTAACCAAAATCATGGGCTTTTACTTGCTCAGTGTCCTACATACCTCTGTCTCATGTAGGGATTGAATTTCGCTACAAAATTAATCTGACAGCTGTAGTGAATCTGAAGAGTACATTGTGTTCTGTACATAGATATCATCTTGATTCAATTGGAATAAATCAGGATATCTAACACCCTCCACTGTGTAGTTTCTGAAACCTCTGGTGCCAAAGGAAACAAGCTTTCTGGGTATTTTAACTGTTGTGAAAGCTCATACTGGTTATTGAACTATTTTAAGGTATTCAGAATAATAAGTGAGTAATGCCAAAGAAGATTATGGAAATTGCTGTTGATGGCTTCCAAAAGCTAGTGGGGTGCAGCCTCTAGTCCAGTCTGGTTCCCAGGAGAAGGTGACTTCATTTTTAATCCATTTACTTCAATTTAAATATTGACAACTGAAAGGTGGTTTTCCTCTTTTTCTCAGAAATGTTTGATTGCTAACATCTGTAGTGTAATTTCTTTCATAACAGGCTGCTTTCTTCTGTTGTTAAAGGCTAAATATCCTTTTGGTTATACTCTTCTCTGCCCTTTGTCTTGGTGTTGTACTCGGCTCAATTTCTTTCCATTGCCCTGCTGCTCTTACAGACTTTCTGTAGCTGTGCTATGCAAGTTAGACCTGGGAAATCTGCATGCTTTTTCATGATTTGCCTGGCAATGATGCACTATTGCTGGCAGCCAGCTTTGGTTCTGGAAAGTGCTAAGTTTAAGGTAGTGCTGTAAAGCCTATGGAGTGTGCTTTGCTGAACAGGGAGTTTTGCTTCCTCGCATTCTTCAGGCTTGTCTTTGCTTGCAATGCACAGCTTAATTTACCTTGTTAAGCTGTTTTTGGGGTATGCTTATGTATATGAGTTTCTGACTTTTGCTTACTTCCCATCTATACTGTGGAGGCACATGTGGAGCCCATGTCTTCTCTTCCAGTAGTTGGTAGGTTCTTGTTATTGCTCACCTGATTAAAATGAGTTGAGAATTTTTTTTTTTACTCATAAGCTCTTGTTAGGGGGTATGAACAGTTGATATAAATCTACTTTTATTTTAATTAGCTATTAAATTTAGTGTGACAAACTGGGGGAAGAGAGGAGACCACTGGGTAAAGAATACTACATTTCACGATTTACATGATTTAAGGTTCATGTAATAACTTTGTCACAAAGGTAGGATTTCCTAGGGTTCTGGCCTTTATGCATCCCTTGGTTTTTCCACCAGCTTCACTGTTCTTTGCTTTTCTGTAAAAACAACATATTTCTTCTAGGAGAAATCAGAAGCTCACATGCCATGAGGAAGTCAGTAGAAGTCAATGACTACTTCTGGGTTTGTTTCTTGGATATTGCCTAACAAAATAACCTTTCTGCCAGGTACTGCCCCAGATATCAGAGCCTGTAGCACAGTATCACAATTGTTGGGGCCTCTCAGATCAGCACTGTCCTTCTGGAAATCCTGTGTCTGGGACTCACTTAGGATATCATTGCTACTGCTGCAGGAAGCCCAGCTGAGCTGTGGACTAAGGAAGGAGATGTTTCAGGAATAAACCCCAAATTGCTTGTTATGAACATCAACACCCTTTCTTCTGTAAGTGGGTGTTTCACTAGCAGCATGGGTATGTTTTGAGGACTAACTGGTTTCTAAATGATTTGTGGTCTTGATGTGAAAGACTGGGATCATTGATTGTCAGCAACATTATCATTTCTCGATAATTTTTTTCTGGAGTGTTTGTCTTTGCAGGAAATGATAGAATTCTTTTCGGCACAGCTTTATTTGGTCATAATTTTGATTTACCTGTAAGTCTGCAGTTTTTTCGGAGCTTCAGCAAAGGTGTCTGCTGTGTGCTTGGAAAAAAATGATAATAGACAGTCTTGCTGTCTCCTAGACAGTAGACTAGAACAATCTTCATGCGTTAGTACATAGGGACATGAGTGGAGCTACACTTGCAGCTGGTGTCACCTTAGGCACTACTGTACTATAATAAATAACATTGATTAAGCTAGTGATAGGTCAGGTTAATGCTTCTGGAAGGGAAAAATGCATTTTCAGTCAAAAGTGTCTGAATACCATGAAGTCATGGAACACCTGGGAGAACATAAAGAATGGAAGCTGGCAGTGTTTTCTAATCACTTTTTATCTTTGTTTCTACCATGTAAGCAATTTTCCAATAGTGAAAGTGCTTTTATGGCCTAGAGAACCTCCTCCTGCTGTCTAATTCAAGCATTTCTAAAGCAGAATAAAACTTGTTTATATAATTCTATCTGCCTGTGTTAGGGGTTTCTGGATTGTTTTCACTACATTCTCTCCTCCTCACTTCCTAAGGACAAGGTAGCAGCACTATCTTACTGCTTATTAATCATGAAACTATAAAATAAAAAATTAATTGCATTCAGTATCATACTTGGAATGCTGGCTTCTCACATGACTACACTGTGTATGCAGTGAAATATCTTGTTATAGCCTTGAATCATTAAAAGAATGGATGCTGAAATCTCAGAGCACATAGCAAGTGCATATATTGTGTCTGTAGCAGATAAAAGTTGGCTTACTCTGTTTCACTGCATGCACTTTCAAATGCCAGAGAGTTAGATGGTGTATGTATCTATGTTCACATCTAGCAATGGAAACTTCCACAAGACAGAAGACATCACATTCCTTAATTTCCTAAGCAGTGTCTGTGCAGACTGTCTGTATTGCAGATGAAGAAGAAATGTAGAAGTACATTTTTAAAATGTTTTTTAAAAAATTTCTGGAATAAAGAAGCATGTTCCAGACTGGTCAAGTGCAGGTAAGGGGTTAAAGATGCCCCATCTTGCTCTGTTAATCTCTTCTTTCTGGACTTAAGTACAAAGGCATTACTTCAGAAAGTCTGAAACTAATTTTGTGGGAAGAAAACTGACCCTTTTATTTAACATTTTTCTACATGTTTAACATCTGGAAGCATAGTCCAGACTGCAGGCCCTGGTCCAATTTATTTATAATCAAGCAGAATATTTGATTTGTGGTCAATATCTTAATATTTACCAAAGTACTTCTGGAGCCTGGTGTGCTTAGCAGTCCCTTCTTCCAAGGAGTTGGGATGGAATTAATTGAAGTAGAAATCTTGAAAAGAGAAATGCTGAATATCATGTCACTTAACTTCTGCAGATAGTCTGAAATAATTTGATGGCCTACTTTGTTCATGCCCTTTCCCATTTATACAATGGGAGTATTTTGCTATGTTTAGTAATGTTTTGTAGCAGCTTTGATTCAAGTGTAAAATCTCTTGTAACATGTAATATCTTGAAAATGTAACAGCAAGATATGGGAACTGTTGTTTAGCCAAAAGGATCATTCCCATGTTGATATTCTGCATTTGTAGCTGTGGATGTCTAGTGTTCAACTTCATATAGTAGCACATATACATTTTTTTTTTTTATTCTGTGCTTAGACATTAAACAGAAGAATGGCATGTTAAAGGAACCTTAAATTTGCTACCTTGACAGTTTTTTTCCTGTCACCACCCTGTAAAACTTCAGTAGTGTAATTGTGTAGATACTATAGGGGAAATACCACACCAAATTTGATGAAACTTTGAGACAGAGGCATAGATTTCAATTTGTTTCCTTTCTTTGTACATTATTCCTTGTTTCAAAACGGAGTTTTGTTACTGCTTGCATGAGTTGTAGAGGATGGTTACATATGTAACTTTTCCAAGCAGATCGGCTCTTTGCTTTCTTCTGAAAAAATCGTCTCAAGTGCTGGCTGGATACATGGTTTTGGCCCTGGTATGTTTCATTATCAGTGTTTTTGGTTATAATTAGTAAGAACATTGTAGCAGAAGTTAAATATACTCTAGTCTCTGAAGCTATCACCCTCAGCATTGTTTTTTTTCCACAGCTTACCATAGGGAGAGAAGTTCCTTGGAGTGATTTGTAAGCTTGAGAGAGGATGCAAGATTTAAATGTTTAAGTTGTGATTTAAAATGCTATCATTAAGCCATAAGAAGAAAAGAAGTTCACATTTTGAAATCTCCATTTACTCTTATTTTCTTTTTGGTAATATACATTGTGCTCATTCCTCTACTTTCCTTTGTAAGGCAGGCCGTGTCCTGCTGCGTAAGAGGCATCAGTGTTCCTTTATGGCAAACCGTTGCCCGGGCTGTTAGAGGGAGGGTGTCTTGCAGAATGAGGGAAAGGATTCTGCTCTTCTGCTGAGTGCTGGCGGGGGGCCACACTCCTTAGTAGAGAAAAGTCGTTGAGGCACAATAGAACATAAAGTGCGGAGCAGCCAGGAGAAGAAGGCTGGAGTGCACAAAGTGCGTGGGACGCCATCTGAGAGAGCTGGGTTTGTTTTCATGGGTAAGAGAAGGACAAGGAAGGCTTTACTGTCAGTTGCTACCTGGTGGGGTTAGAGAGTAGGAAGAAGGAGCAGACTTCTCTCAGACACAAACTCTGAAAGCAATACATGCATTTGACAACACAGGAAATTGATAGTAAGAGCAGGTGCCTAAGGACTTTGTAGGATCACCAGACTCAGTACAATTTGATCTAAGATATCTGTGCTTTGAGAGCAAAGAGTGTATAAAACTGTATTCCAGGCACCTAAATTGTTCAGTGATTTTTGACTTGCAAAATAACAAAGGGGGAAATCACCCCCAGCCACCACAACCAACAGAACTTCTAAAGACCAGTTGTGAAATTCGTTTATTTGTAAGTCTTATAAATAAGCCTTTTGAAGTATTTAAGAAGCTTTTAGTTTCTATGCTGTCAAGTGGCATCCTGGATCTCAGTCTGCTTTTCCTCATTGCTATCTAGAAACAGGTGATGAGAAGTGACCAGCAATGTTCCAAGGACTGGATTACTCTGAAAATGTTTTGTTTAAGTTTGGGGATATATTTTATCGGAGAAGAAAAAACGATTTGTGAATTCATCTCCTGCAGTGGTAGTCCCCGCTGCAGCTGTGGGTTGTTTTTTTTTCATCCGCTGGAGTGATGAAACCGTGCTTAAGCTGCTCGCCTAGTGACAAAAGCTTGTGTATTCGAATAGCATTCCTGCTTCACAGTTGCTGTCTTTGCTCATTTGGCTCTTTTGTGGCTGTAAAGGGCTTGAGGGCAGGGTGTGTTTCCTTGGGATGTTGTCTTATCTGAAAATTATGTTCCCTGATTAGAAAATCAATGAGTTCAGCCTTCACAAAATGAAAACACTTTTGAAAGAAGCAAAAAGCTCCCTCCAGGTTATGACATGGTTGAAAGCAACAAGTGGATGCATTCAAAATTACATGCTCGTAGGAGCTTTATAAAAATTACTTTTTAAAATTATAAATTACTATTTGTAGTGAATGGGCTATAAACTTTTTTCCTACTATCTGCTGGGTACTTTGACACAAGCTGTGCTTTGAAAAAGAAACCTAGGAATGACATTACATCCTTCTTAGTTATCTTAGCTATCATACAGTCTGCTGAGAAAAGTTGAAAGGATGTTGGATGAATGCTTGGTTAATTACTGTTTGAAAGGGGCTGTTTTCATAGTTGTGCCAAGGAACACCCAGAGCAGGGGACAGGTATTGCTGCTTTCGAAGTGAGTCTACAAACCTAGCTCACGACTATTTTTTGTTATCGTTTCTCAAGGTGTGAGGTCAAGCGTAGGCACCTGCAGGTTTGGTAGTATACCCGGGGTTTCATTTGCTTATACCTGTGTGGCGAGATGGGATTCATCATTACCTCTAGGTTAAATATTTGTTTTGAAAAATATTAAAAGCCCAGACACCACCAGCACCTCATCCGCCTCCCTAACAAATCAAAATCTCGCATCCCCTGGGATGTGGCAAAGGGCAGGGAGCTGGTGCAGGCAGCACCACATCTTCTGATTTCTCTAGCGTGTCCAGTGTCTGCCCTTCCTGCACCGGACAGCTGGTGGCAGTCGCGGGGCCCAGGGGGCAGCGCCTTGGGTGACCTGGCGCTCCCCACACCCTACCACTCCCGTCCGGACGGCTCAACGAGCCCGTTTAAGGAGGTCGGACCGTACCGCGACAGCACTGAGAGCCGAGGGGGTGGGCAGCGTGCGAGAGCTTCTCGCCAAAGGGCAGAACAGAGTAACTACTGCAGCCGGCACTCGGTCCGTCAGCCGCGCCGGGCGTTCCCTCAGTCCCCACGGGCCGGGAGCGCGGGGGAGGGCCGGATGTCGATGGAGATGACTGTAACCCAACCCTGTGCTGGGCAGCCTGGGCTCGGGGCGCCGGGAGCTGGGGGCTCGGTAACGCCCCCCAGGGCTCGGGCGAGCAGGCAGCGGCACATGGAAAAGATTGTTGCAGGGATGTAGAGCCTGAACAGCCGGGGAACGAGCTCATGGATAGAGGACGCTTGGCAGTATAAACCACGATGGCTGCCCAGTCGAGGTACAGTATTAAGTAATTTGTGTCGGTGTGGCTCACCGAGGCGTTTTACAGCCCAGCGCTGCTAACGATGTCCTTGCTCCTTGCCGGGCGCAGTTCGCTCGAGTTTTACCTGTGTTTCAGAGAAATGGGTCTGGAAATGCTTCTTGGATAGATTGGTTCGCTGCCTTCTCTCAGCATAAACTTTGATTTGAAGTTAAGACTTCAAATCTGCTCCCTGTCAAATCTCGCCCTGTCCAACAAGTTAATAGTTCTTGGAAACCGATTTTCTTTTCCCTGGTGAACTCATCTATTATTTGCTTAGGCTTTTTTCCGCCCCTGAAACCAGCGTAGTGCAAACAGGTTTGTGATTGCTTCTAGCAATATTTTAGAAGGTAAATGGTTTATATTCTGTTGGATTGGAGAGGTGCAGCATAAAAATGGATGCTGGTTGTGTCCGATTGTGTAGATCAGCAACATAGGTGGGACGATAGGAAATGGTTGTAGAGAAGAGTATGAAAAGGAATAATCCAGTGTAAGGTGCTGTAAAGGATTGAAATTCAAGTAAACATATCAATCTTCATTAAGTGCTTCTCAATTAATTGTGTTTTAAAAGAAATAACTTATTGCCTGGTCTCCGTGAGGCATCCTGTCTGAAGTGAATTTCACAGTCGGCATGGGGGAGGCAGCTTTTCTTAGACTATAATATTTGATAAAATAGCGCTATTTAAGGTACCTGCTAAATGCCTTTAAGCTTTTACGCCGCAGAGAGGACCTCGTTTTGCTCTTTAGTCGCATACCGAACAGCCCCTCTGCTTCCTTTTCCTCCAGGCAGGGTAGAAAAAATTAAAAATGGTGGCATATCCTACCCAGAAGATTGTTCCTCGCTGTGCATTTTTGCAGTGGTGCTTTTGTGCGGGTTCGAAGACTGGAACTGACTTTAAACTACAAGCTGCAAAGTGACACAACCCTGAGGTCTGGCAAAAGAGACAGGAAGGTTGATTGCTTGCTTAACGTCTGAACTCTTCTTTAGCTCTAACTGTCTGTACTGAGCTCTCTTCGTGTAGAGGGGAGTCTGGGAGTACTTAAAAGAGTCAAAGATGATTTTTTTCAGCAGCTTTTTTTACTTTATATACTCACTTATTAATATGATTTACTGGCCCTCATTATCGATACGTTGCTTTAATAGGCTCGCATGCGAAAAGAGGACTTGGCATAACTCTTCCTGCCGCTGACTTTGAAACTTGGCCTGGGTCCAAGGCCAGGGACACACTTGATGTCTCAGAGGTTGCACAGCCATTTGCTTGGGTGGCAGGAAGGCACATAAGAGCCCTATCCTAGTAGTAGCCCCTGGCCTCGGTAAACTGCCCAAGGAATGTCAAGGCTGGCACAGGGATCAGTGAACCACATCCTTAAACTCTAAGATGGGTAATGAAGAGAATGAAATTTTATGTGTTGGGTGTTTCAAACTGAAAGTAAAGAAAATGGACCAAGAGCTTGGTCCACGGGATTGAGTACTGCTGGGTAGGTAAAAGGATTGTATTTCACCTGTTCCACTAGGGATGGGTAAGGAGACAAGATGTGCATGTGCCATTCTTTACCTTCACATCTTCTCCATTGTGTGTGTTGGATTTCGTTTTGCTTCTGTCAGTGTACTGTGAAGTCCTCAAATGGTAAAACTTTGTCAGAACATTTCAGCATAATGAGGTAACCTTTGTATGCTTGAATATCAATGTTAATGCTTGTTTTTGTTGTTTACTGAAGATATTTAAAAGACTAGGAGTGAATATGAGCAGCAGAAATTTATTTCCTGCAGAGGAGAAGTTACACTTGCCAGAAGGCATGGTGCTCATGGTATTTCTCTTTTGGTGGCATAGGTCAGCAGGACCATCCCTTTCAGTCCAAGAGATTTGTACATTGTGGATGCATAGAAGCCTTTATTCAACAGTGAAGTATTCATATTTTCAATAAATAATTGGAGTTATGTTGTGTGGAAGAGGCCACATGTCTTCAGAATTTGTTTGCCAAACCATGTCATAGGTATTATTCTGGCTGACAAAAGATGTGGGTGAATATTTTGTGCTAATTTCTCATGTGTCCCTCAGGGTTCGGTGCTGGGACCGGTCTTGTTCAACATCTTCATCAATGACATTGATGAGGGCACAGAGTGTCTACTCAGCAAGTTTGCCGACGACACCAAGCTAGGAGGTTTGGCTGATACGTCTGAGGGCTGTGCTGCCATCCAGAGAGACCTGGACAGACTGGAGAGCTGGGCACAGAGAAACCAGATGAGGTTCAACAGGGACAAGTGCAGAGTCCTGCATATGGGGAGGAATAACAAACTCCACCAGTACAGGCTGGGAGGTGATCTACTGGAAAGCAGTCCTGTGGAGAGGGACCTGGGGGTCCTGGTGGACAACAGGTTGACCATGGCACAGCAGTGTGCCCTGGTGGCCAAGAAGGCCAATGGGATCCTGGGGTGTATTAGGAGGAGTGTGTCCAGCAGATCGAGGGAAGTTCTTCTCCCCCTCTACTCTGCCCTGGTGAGGCCTCATCTTGAGTACTGTGTTCAGTTTTGGGCCCCCCAGTTTAGGAGGGACAAGGATCTACTGGAGAGGGTCCAGCGGAGGGCTACGAGGATGATTAGGGGACAGGAGGGCATGGCTTATGAAGAGAGGCTGAGGGACTTGGGGCTTTTTAGTCTGGAGAAGAGAAGACTTAGGGGAGATTTGATAAATGTTTATAAGTACCTGAAGGCTGGCCAGGAGGGAGGGGACAGGCTCTTTTCACTTGCTCCCTGTGATAGGACAAGGAGCAATGGGTGTAAGTTGCAGCAGAGGAGGTTCCGCCTCAACACAAGGGGGAACTTCTTTGCTGTGAGGGTCACAGAGCACTGGAACAGACTCCCCAGGGAGGTCGTGGAGTCTCCTTCTCTGGGGACTTTCAAGGCCCGCCTGGATGCGTTCCTCTGTGATCTGTGTTAGATAGTTTTGTCCTGCTCCGGCAGGGGGGTTGGACTCGATGATCTCTTGGGTCCCTTCCAACCCCTAACATTCTATGATCCTATGATCCTATGTGTAAAAACAAAAAAAACTCCAAACAATTTTTCCTAGTTTAGTAATCTACTGATGAGATGGTATGATATAGAGCACTGTAACATTTTTGGTACTACTCTGTATGAGGCCTTGGGTTTACTCTTTCTCACTCATGTATTTAGTCATATAGTTAGTAAAACGGATGTGACACTGGCAGTGATGCTTGTTTGGCAACAAGAAAGTCCTGCATCCTTTCTTCAGCTTCAGTAGTGCTGTGATCCTGGGCAGCTCATCTAGCATTTGAGCTTCACTGTGTTAAAGAGTGGAAGGGTAGGTA
Organism: Upupa epops; assembly: GCA_013397515.1. NCBI lineage: Eukaryota > Metazoa > Chordata > Aves > Bucerotiformes > Upupidae > Upupa > Upupa epops. The sequence continues at coordinate 21,163 of VZRI01011318.1, forward strand.
AAACAAAGTTACTAAGTATGCCTTTTACTGCTCTTCAGTACTACATAAGCCGTAACAGTCATGAGTGAGTGGCAAACTGATGTGCTGATGGATGCTGTAACATTTTAAAAAATAGTTAATCTTAAATGAGTTTGTGGTGAAATTGTTATGGTTTTGTTTAAGCTGTGTGAGAGTTACTACTCATATATAAGCTGTGTAAATAGCTTATATGTAGAGCTATTAGTTGGAGAAACTATTCCCTTGTTAGTGGGGGTTTTGTATGTAATTTAGATCATCTTGTGTTTGTTTTTAAATTTGGCAGCTGGTCCACAGGTTTGCAGCTGTAGCTTTTATGCACTCGATTCTGGAACATTCAGATGATCTGATGCGTGTAAGTCCCCAGGCAACAGCAGTTTGTGTCAGGTTTTTATAGTATGTTCAGGAACATGTAAGCATAAGCAGAATGGATCTGAATGAGAACAAGTTTACTTTCTTGTTAAATGTGGTGTAATATTCACCACATGCTGTCGAGCTGCTCTGAGGCCCCTAGCTGATGTGTGGGACAGACTGGCACCTGTGCTTACTATCAGCAATCAGTGAGGCAGGAGGATATGGCTTCTTAACTGACCAGCTGAGCACATTTCTGCAACTTTCTTAATGAAAATCTTTGCTCTACTGCAGCAATCACTAACTCTGATCTTGAGATTAGTTGCTGCTTTTTTGTAGATGTAGACGGGTTTTTTTTTGTTTTTATCAGGCCAGTTGGGATAGTTTTAAAGTATCTGTGGACACTGTTAGTGACACTTATTTGTTTATCCACGTTTCAAGTACTTTGCTGTGGATGTTAAAGTTTCCAGTTGTGACATAACTTGTCTTTCAGAATGGTCTGATTAAGATGACTGCACATACACAGAATGAGTGCAGTTTCCAAACCTTTGTGCATACAGTAGTAAGGTCAGGGCAACATGAAATCTGAGCACTGTGCTGCTGTCTCTGCTGGACTTATCTTGCTCTTTCTCCCAAGTCAAGCCCTGCAGCAAAGTGGAGTGATGGACAGCAGTCTGGGAATCCTTCTGTTTCCACCCCTAAAGCTGAGTCCTAACAGCTAAATGTAGAACCTTGAAACAAGACTGAACCACTCATTTCACTAGAAAACGAAGATTGTGCTGTGCAGAAATAAAATGTGGCTATATATGCATTTAAAACATAGTAAATGGAGAAAAACATTTCTTCTAAAGGAAATAACACTGAGACTTTTCTTTGAGAGAGGCTACATTGAGTGATGCAGCTTGATTTAGCTTAGTGTTTTTTCATAGCTTTCCAGGGCATGTTTTAGAACTCGTTTGTTTCTTGAGTACTATTGATACAGTATTGGTGGTGATGCAGTCCACTCAGCTGATGTAGGTGAAGAAGAAATAATGTCTTGTTGCTTACCTGTCTATTGAAAGCTAAAACATCCTGTGAAACCTTGTTGGTTCTGCTTGTATGCTTCTGCGGGTTATGCCTGCAGAAATGTAACCCTATTTTCTCCAGAACAAAATACTTAGCTGAACCACAGTGTGTTCTGTGGGCTGTAGGGGGTTTTCTGTTCATAGTTCCTTATTGCCATGGCCATGACTTTCTGAACCTGGAATCTCTTGCTTTGGTTAGGCCTGCAGCTGAAGGTCCCTCACAGAGAAGAGATTCAGGGGTTCAAGTAGGTTGTTTTGAGGTTTGGGTTTGTTGTTTTGTTCTTGCTGTTTTTCCTCCTCAAAAAGTTACAAGTTATAGTTGGCTCTGGAAAAGACTGAAATGTTATTGTTGCTGTATACCTGAGTTGGTATAGAAGGGAATGTCTTTTTAGAGTATAAAATTTTCCTGGATCTGTGTATTGCACAGAGGCAACTTCTCACTGTTTTTTTTTATAAAATACTTTACTAGTTCAACTGCACAATGCAGCATGAGTAGCAGGAAATAAGCTTTTAATGAACTGCATAAATTCTGCTCAGCATTTTCTTCCTGCCCATAGTCTTAATCAATGATGACATGAAGCTTTTAAACACCTTAAAACACATTTAAAAGCTGTGTCAGTAAAGTACATGAGAGTACTACAAAGACATTGCTCTTCAAGAGGTGGACTGCAGTGAAGGAGAGGAACAGTTCACTGAGTGTAGGGCACTTGAGCATGGAATTGTTGGGAGTGTAAAGGCTGGTTTAGTGTGTAGTTCATGAAGCACACGATGGGGAAAAATTACCTTAATGTACAGATGCCCAAGCCTTTAGGGAATTGTGGGAAAGATGGGAAGTACTGGTCTTGTTCAAGCTTCAACACACTATGGAGGTACTTTCCCATATGATATGTGAACAAAGTACTGGCCATGTAACATTTTGCAGTTTGGGCTGCTGCAGATAATCTGTATCTATGATAAAAACAAGAAGATGCACATTGCTTTGGCTGAGGCAGATATTGTTCTGTAATAGTGTTATCGTAGGTAGGTTAAGATGGAATTGTATTGGTCCAGCAGAATGCTTCTATGAGGAATGGAGAACAGCTACTGCATGTGCTATGAATAGTTTTTCCACATATATGTATCAACAGACTGGGGAAGAGAAGCACTTTGTAGATCTGTACAGAATCAAGCAGCTGTGAAAAGCAGTGAATGTCTGAGTCCTTCCCACCCAACTGTCCTCTTAACTGTGATGGTTGTTTCGTGCAGAACTAGTTACCAGCTCTGTGGTATGCTGCATGAGGTGCAGAAGTTATTGGTCTCCTTGTTTTACTGCACAGGTTTTATAAAGTGTGTATATTTTGTTGCTTTATCCTTGTAAGGAATGGAGAGGTGGCAGGAAGTAAAAACAGGAGTGTGGACACACAACTACTTTTGAGAAGTTGCTTGTGTATGTTAACACTTGTTTTGGCATTGTCAAGCTGATGTCTAGAGGCAGGTTCAAGTAGATAACCTTCACGACAGTTGCTGTGTTTCATGTCTTCTGTGTTAGTTAAAGCTTAAATATTTTTGTGCATAGAGATTTCTTTATCATTTGTACTGAGTATTTATTGCACCGGTGTCCTAAAGTTATCCTTTTGTGTTTGTTTTTCCAATGCTACCTGTCAGGGTAAGAGAAAATAATGTTCCTGTTTTAATTTCTAGAATGTTCCACAAGTAAATTATTAGTGTGTAACCTGAGAGACAACAGTAAAACTCCTTCTCAGAACTGTTAAATTTTCCATTTTTATACTCAAAAAAAAAAAAAAAAAAAGCTGCAAAACCCACAAAATGTCCCTGCCTCCAGTTTACCAGAACCTAAGCAGGAAGAATACAGCAGAAGACCTTTTTTAAGCATATGGTATTATTTTTATTCTATATGGGTTTTGCTTGAAGTACCATTTACTATGTAATCTAAATGTGGTAAATATGACTGTCAACTTCTGGAATAGGAAGGAATTATCAAAATGTATAGCAGTGTAGGGATATTTAAATCTTTGGAGAGTTCTAGACATGCAGTAAGACATGCTTTTGGTATTCTTGTGCCTCTGTGGTTCGTTAGGTTGTGCTTAAAAAGGTACTACCAAGATAACTCATCTCTGTGTGCATTCTCCCTTGTAACTCATCTACAGCTGTTTCTCAAGAATCCTCTCTCCCCAGTAGATTGTTTTGGAATAATTATCTTAATTCGAAGATGGCAAATATGCTGGCTATTTAGAAGTGCTTTGGTTAAGTGCTCTTCTTTTTCCTGTTCCCACAGCCCTCGCTCGCCAGAGCAGTCTGTTCTAGTAAAAGTTGTTTTCCTGGTGCCAGTAAGCTTGTGGTTCTGCTAAGAACAGGCTGTCAGCCTAGGGACCTATTTCTTCATGCCTTTGCTAAAATAACGTGTACTAACAGAAAAGTAGCGTGGGTTAGCTGTGCTGTGGGGCAGGGACAACCGCTTATTTTCTAGACTGCTTTAGCATTGCTATTAATTACAGACCTTCCTCTGTGTTGGCTACCACGGTTGTCAGTCACTGCAGCTTCAAAGCCTTGTTTACTGTGAAAAGTTTTGCTAACATAGCTAAAAATGCAGACAACAAATATACTGCGGAGGTGAGAAGCGTGTGGCCAAAGATTAGTGTGAACTCTGATAGCGGTGAATAACGTTGGTTTTTCTGGCATATGGCTTCTGAAGGAATAGGTGTGGGGATGGTGGATATAAGCTGTGTGGAATAAAGAACTCTTCTGGACCACCCTGCCCTTCTTTGTTGTGACCCTGCAAGCTCGTGTAGCAGGATAGTCTGCTTTGTCCAGCACTTAACTCTTAACTGGTGAAAGAAAACATCCATCTCTGTCCAGTGGGACCATGTTGTTTCCTTTAGTGTAGCCTTAAAGTATCTTTTCAATTTTACTAAAAAACTACCCTTGCCTTTGAATGTCGGTTATAAAATTATTTCTGGAATTATCTATCCATATAAATTGTAACAACCTCATTTCCCTAAAAGCCATGTAGTTTATATAGATAGAAAATTGAAGATGCCTCATGCACAAATAATTGAATTTATATTATGTGTCTTTTCAGAGAAAGTTTTTTTTTCCATTAGTAGTGCCTCACATGAGGAATGTGGTTACTTCTGTTTCTCCTGGTAGTCCTTTGGCGAAAAAATGTGTACTGCTATTCCTCTCTGTTAGAAATGATCCAACATACATCCAAATCTCTGATAAAATACAAAAGATTTATTGGTTGCGGTAATAAGGAGTGAGCAAGCAGCGCTGAGTGAGTGTGGAGCTAATCACTCCACCAAGACGCACACTTCCAGTTTAAGGCATCAACATTTTGTACCTTATTTCATACACATTATCACTTCAAAGGATCCCCTATATCAGTCTTCTCTTTGTTCACATCTCTACTTCTTAGTGAGACCCCGGATCCAAAGATAAGGTGAGAGACAATGTTCTTGGCCTAATCTTAATTAACAGTGATTAGCTCCCCATGCATTTTGCAACACTTTGCAGGTCTTAGATTGCTCAGCCTCCTTTGCAGGTCTTAGATTGCTCAGCCTCCCCCCAGTCCTTTTTACCATTTGTCCTGCTGAGTTTCACTGTTTATTTTGTTCATTCAATAGTTTTTCACAATGACAAGGGGGGATATTTTTTCTACCTTGACATGAATCATAATATTACATCTCGCACTCTCTTTAATGTGTTTTTTTTAATATTGTGTGACTTCTTCAGCTGTGATTGAGGCGAATCCATTTAGTTCGGGTACATGGTAGGAAATTAGGAGAATAGCAAGCAGGCACTAGAAAAAGCATGGTGGTACTCAAGATTTAGTATCACATTGTCTCCTGTGATTCTTGTGCTAAACGGTGCTTACTGCCTGAGTTAGCTCAAGAGAAATGAAACTCCATTGCCCTTTTCAGAGAATGCTGTTTTGGAACCTGTCTTCATCAGTGGGGCACTCAGTTGTAGTTGGTCTTTCTGCTGTTTCCCCAGCTGTGCCTCTCTTTAGTGTTTGATGATGTCTCAAAGTCTGGAGAGGGAGCTTTTGCTGTGGGATGCTTTCCTGGCAGGTATCTCTTGTGCAGGCTGAAACAAGCAGTACTCAAAAGTGGTGCTTCTCCCTTCACAAACATTAATCTAGTTTTAAAGTTTTAAGAGTGCAAATTCACAGTGCCAATTCTGTGTCTCAGAAATCCATGTGTATGAAGTTTTGGGGCTGATTTTGGCATTCTGGTTCTGACTTAGTACATGAAGTTTAATAGCATTGATTTTTGCAAACAAGATAAAAGGCTCTCACTATTTAAATGTAATATAGTCAATTTGCTGTGATTGTGGAACACTTAACTACCTTCTATCTGTTGGCAATTCCCTATCCATTTTACGCGATATACATTCTTCAGAATGCTCTAAGAAGCATCTTTCTCTGTTTACCTACTGTTTGTGACCTTACTAATAGTAAGTAAACATTTCTGTGTATGGGGTTAGGGTCAGGGAGTAAAAAAAAAAATTTAAAAATTAGTGTAAGGTCTAAAGTAGTTGGTTAAGAGCCAAAGTGGTGGAGAAACTGAAAAAACTAGATAGGACTGTGTTCTATTTTGTGAGAAGCTCTAATTTGGTTTTAGAAACACTGTAATGATGAGGTATGATTTCTGGGGGATATTTTGCTTTGCATTCTGCTTGAAAAGAACTTGACTCAGACCAACTCATGAGTTGAGGCTTTAACTATGATAGATCAAAAAGCCTTCCTAAATTAGCTAATTTCAGAAAATCCACTAATTCAGTGTTTTGCCTTTGAATATAGCCATTTGGTCATTCAGTGAATTTAATGTCACAAAACTTTCCCTTGCAGTTTCCTGTTTATTTGTAGGAATGTTTGTACCAGTATTCCCAGTCTTTCCTGTCAAAAGTACCAACTAATATTAGTATGGCTTTTGTTCCCCTAAATACAGGGAATTTTTGAAGTCATTATGCTGTTGGAATAAAAATTGCATGATATATGCAGGAACTGGCAGAAATTCTTCCCTGTGAGGAAATTCCAGTGCTTGTAAGTTAGGTGATAAAATGTAATCAAGAAATAGCAAGTAAAAAAGTTGAAACAGAAGAAGAGTGACACTAACAGTGCTGTAAGGATGTGCTATGTAACAAATGTTAGTGCTTTTTTTGTAAGTTACTTATGGCAAACGAGCTTTATTTTTAGCATACCATTCAGAAAGTTTCATTTGGGCTGCGGGGTGAGAGTGCTTTTGTTGTCTAGAATTTCTTAACAGCGTTTGTGTAGAGCAGTTTTGCAGCTTATTAAAGAATCATTAATAACAGCTGAAGGGAAATGTACTAGCTTCATTTACTTTAAAAAAATGAGTGTCCATTGAGTACAAAGGTGTGCTTAAGGTTTGAGCCCTGGCACTTTGCTTCTCCCTGCCACCCGGGCTGCCAGTACATCCTTAACAGTTTGTGCAAGAATTAGGTACACTGAAACCTCATATTTAATCAAAGACTTTCTATGAAGATACATGGAATTGCATCTTCACGACAATGTTAACAGCTTTTCAAGCTAAGCCTAGGCCTTCCCTCTGGAGATAACCATCTGATGTTGTTCTCTCCTCCTTCCAGACCAGCTTCAAACTCTTCCTGGGTAAACCTGAACCTTGGGGTCATGAGATCTCTAGACTTGTTTGTGCACCTTAGCGCATCACTGAGCACAGTGTAGTGGTGTTATTACACTCTGTGGTGAATGAGTGGTGCAGTTCAGCACAAGTAGGACATTATTGAACTAAAGTGAGTGGATTAAATTGTCTGTACAAATTACAACACTAAAATTTGTTTCCCAAGATGGTTTTCCCATTACTTTAGATATCAGATTGATTCACATATTAAAGATTTTGAAAATGTGTTTTCTTTCCAAGTCAGTTAACCTGAGCTATAGTAGATAGGTTTCTCTCATTAAACATTTCTTTTTCATATATCTCTGTATGAACAGGCTGAATTTAGAAGGTGTTGATATTCCCTTCTCTTACAGTGTAGACAGCTGATGGAGTCTAGCACTGCATTTTACAGCCAGAACCTTATTTGTGAAATAAATGAAAGCAGTTTGTAATTACAACCTGACAGTGGCAACCAAAAGCTTCTTAGGCTTTGTTTTGGCAGCTGTGTTGATTTTGATATTTGAACAACTTGTGATACAATGTATTATTAAAACTTAGAAACCCTGCTGTTTAGAAACAAAACATTCAAAAACAATGAAAAAGAAGTCCCTTACCCCCCAATCTATAATATTTACAAAGCCAGATGTGATGAGCTGATTTTTAAATCTAATGAACATCTGGCTGACATTGCATCCTTTAGGTTGAAGGCAGTGTAATTTTGTAGCCACAGCTGTTTTCAGTCTTCACCCTGAGAACTGACCTGTTATCTATGTTATTTTTAATTAGAGATGTATATGGAGCATGTGGTATCTCAGTTTTGTATTCAGTACTGTTCACACTCAGTGCTTATTCCTGTAACTTTCTGATTTGGCAGCAGCCACCTTTGTTCTAGCCAAACAGTGGGGAGGGGGAAAAGTCTTTATATTTTTCTTTTGCTATAAATAGAAAAAGTCATGTTTACAAATATCTTACCACCCC
>VZRI01011319.1:0-27730 GCA_013397515.1 Upupa epops
CTTACTAGAGCAGAGTAAGGTCCATACCAGCAGCAGTCACAAAACACCACACACTTCTAGTGTCCCTGGATGAAGAGCCAATGTGAGCCACATTGCTAGAGCTTATTCGACTTAGAAATTCACAGACCTCTGCTTTTGGAGTCAAGCTTTTGACACAGTCAGTATAAATCTACCTGTGAAAATCCAAGCTCTTCTGGCAGCATTTACACAGCCTACAATGAATTTTCTCCACGAGGACCCTTTGAAAATGGATTCTTTGTTCTCAGAAGGATCTAAAATGCTGGCTTGCACTCTTTCTTTCTTGGGATGTGAGACAGGTTGGAAGAAGGGATGGCCCTTAAGGTAGCCACACAGTACTGCTCCGTATCTCGTGTAGTTAGTGCTCTTACTAAATGCAGATATCTAAATCTGAACCAATTAGCTTTTTGATGACAACACATGCAAAGTTTGCTTGAAAATAAATGGCTAAAGTCAAAAGCAACTAAAAAAGATGACGAGTACATTTTAAGTGATCATTGAGGACAAGGACTGTGTTGGTATGAAACAAACGACAAGCAGTTGGGAAGAGCTTTCTAATAGGACGGCAGGGCTTACGAGGAGCTGCTGGAATAAAGGAGGTTGAGGGGAGACCTCATTGCTTTTTACAACTACCTGAAAGGAGGTTGTAGAGAGGTGTGGGGGGTCAGTCTCTTCTTCCATGTCACTAGTGCTAGAACAAGAGGAAAAGAACTCAAGTTGTGCCAGGGGAGGTTTAGATTGGACATCAGGAAAAACTTCCTCACTGGTCAGGTATTGGAACAGGTTGCCCAGGGAACTGGTGGCTCTGGAGCTGTTAAAACACTGCGCGGCTGTGGCACTAGGAAACATGGTTTAGTGGCCATGGTGGCACAGGGTTGAGAGTTGGACTTGATGATCTTGGAGATCTCTTCCAACCTTAATACCTCTGTGATCCTATAATTCTAATACAGCAACAAACCTGCTAATACTACAGGTTAAACCATGACCTTCTTCTGTGAAAATAAAACACAGTGCTGTTTTAGCCAGCACAGAGAGAGGCGTAAACATCTTGCATTGATCGATGAAAACAACGTCACTGAAAAAGAAAAATAAAACAGTTGGGTGGTTTTCCATGCTTTTGCACCTTCCATTTGAAAGAAGTCTGCTCGAGAAGTGAGATCCTTATACAGAAAGGCATTACAGAAACAAAACATCTGAGGTAAGAGGGAACTTGCCACTGCAAGACATGTTCCTTTTGGTCACTATTAGTTGGAACTACTTGAAATAATCCCTAACAAAGAATCACAGACTGTTAGGGATTGGAAGGGACCTTGAACATCATCCAGTACAATCCCCCTGCCAGAGCAGGATCCCCTGATTGAAGTTAATCCCTTAATTCAAGTCCAGGTAGATGATGAGATGATGTTGGTTGCTCTTCTCTTGTCCACTCCTGCTGTAATGCCATCATGAAAGGCCATCAGACTAGTTAGCCAGCATTTGCCTCTGATGAAGCCCTATTGGTTACCAATCACCTCTTCCTTTTCCTTTAGCCTCAGCAGGGCCTTCAGGAGGGCCTGCTCCATGATCTTGCCAGGCACATTGCAACAAGGTACTTGCAGAGTTTGTAAACTGATTTTGAGGCAGATGCTTGTTTGCAATCATGACCTTCTGTTTCACTATGTTTTTGCACTGCACTGTATCGCCCTCAGGAACTGCGTCTGGTACATTGACAACAGTGCTCTAAGTACTCAAAACCCTGTTCTGCTTCTGGAGGATTAAAACACTCTTCCAGTGCAAAAGTTAATCCTCAGTACTGGTTAGAAGTAAACACAGTTGAGTGTGGTTTTAAAAGAGCACTTGAACTCATTAATGCAAATCTGGGTTCCTGTAAAATCACTGAGAAAAATGCAAACTTGGTCAAATCAAGAATGTGGAGAGCGGGGAAGAGATGGATGACACCTCAGATGGGACTGCTCTAAGTTTACCATTCATTGTTGTAATAACAGTGGCAGTTCCCCCAGCATTCACTTCTATTTATTGCCAAGCTATACCCTAACTACGATGGAATCACAAGGTAAAAGGTTTATTGATTACAACCGGCTCAGCTGAGTGAAGGACTGTTTGCTTGTGTGCTAGAATCATACTAGGTTAGTACAATCCATGCTATACACACAGTGTGGGTGGGGGAAGACAGACAGCAGCAGGTCAGCTATTCTTAGATGACTGTTACCACAAAGCCAGGCACAGCAGGGTGATGTGCGGGTAGAATTTTCCTTGGAAAGAGGTTGCATGGATTACTCATTTTACACTGTAAGGAGGAAAAAAATGAGGGATTATGACTTTCATTCATGTTCTCTGCGGTGCAGAGTTGCACAGACTCTTGTCTACTCGTAGAGGAGAGGCTGTCTGGGGCAGGGTATTGCCTAAGAATCCCTGAAGCAGATGAGCCAGACTATTTCAAAGACACTTAACAAGCTACCACAAGCTGGTCCGTATGCTGTTCATACAGGAGAGGACATCAATGCACGACACAAGGATACCAATAAAGCCCATTCTACTTTGACTATAGTGGTCCAGTCCTAAAGTTGATACAGCTGTAATCCGTTCTTAAAACAGAATAACTCTTTAAGTGATCATAAGTCTTAGCAATAGGAGGTTTTTTACCAGTATAATCAGCTGAGGAGAGAAAAGGTATAACCAGACATGATCTAGTTATTAGGCACAGAACACTTTTCAATGCATCTTAGGCCCAGGTTTACCTGTGATACAATATTTACAAATAATGGTTTCAGAGGGGAGGTTTAGACTGGAGGCCAGGAGGAAGTTCTTCACAATGAGGGTGCTGAGACACTGGAACAGGTTGCCCAGGGAGGCTGGGGCTGCCCCCTCCCTGGAAGTGTTGAAGACCAGATTGGATGGGGCCTTGAACAACCTGGTCTAGTGGGGGGTGTCCCTGCTCCTGGCAGGGGGGTTGGAACTGGATGATCTTTAAGGTCCCTTCCAACCTGAACCATTCTATGAATCTATGAACTATATTCTATAACTAGCATTTTGAAAGGCAAGCAAGCACTGCTTGGCTCAGAGTCATGCATTTCCCTAACAATGTAAATATAAAATGCTAGGACTTAGGTGAATGAAAAATTATCTCAATCAACCGTGCTCAGTTGACCAAACCACGATAACTCGATCTTGTTCATTACATATTACTTGGCGTTAGATAAATTGAAAGTACTTTTTAAATTTGCCAAGCACAACTGAGGTCTCTCCTCCTCATCAACTTGAATTAACCACGTAAGGATGTACTTTAATAACATATTTGGGGTGGTTTTAATTCACGGCACACCACAACTCATAACAAATGAACTCGCGGTATACATCTCCATGCAAAGGGAAGTTTTAAATACACTAACACCATTTCTGTTTCATAGAATCATTAGGGATTGGAAGGAACCTCAAAAAATCATCCAGTCCAAACCCCCTGCCACAGCACGATCACCTAGACCAAATCGCACAGGAACACATCCAAGTGGGTCTTGAACGACTCCAGAGAAGGAGACTCCACAACCCAACCTTTACTCATAAGGGAGCCGGTTCTACTTCCTTCATCATCTTCGTTTCATTACGCTGGACACCCTCCAGCAGCTCTGTGTTCTTCCTGAACTGAGGGCCCCAGAACTGGACACAATACTCCAAATGCAGTCTCACCAGTGCAGAGTAGAGGGGCAGAAGAACCTCCCTCGATCTGCTAACCACCCCCCTTCTGATGCACCCCAGGATGCTGTTGTCCCTCTTGGCCGCAAGAGCACATTGCTGGCTCACCTTTGGTACACCCAAAAAAGCAGCCAGAGGAACTGGCCCAAAAAAAGGTTCAAAAAACATAGACTCTCAAAGTTTATTCTCAGATAAATCCTCAGGATTTTCAGCTGGATGATCCTATGGTCCCATCCAACCCTGACCGATTCTATAACTTCTTCCCAGGGAGGGCGATGGGGCACAGGAGGGGGCTGCCTGGGGGGGGTGTGGACTCTCCTTCTCTGGGGATGTTTGAAACCTGCCTGGACCTGGTCTAGGTGATCCTGCTGTGGCAGGCAGACTGGACTGGATGATCCTTCCAGGTCGCTTCCAATCCGTAATGTTCTGTTCTGTGATTTGGTCTGGGTGATCCTGCTGTGGCAGAGGGATTGGATTGGGTGATCTTTTGAGGTCCCTTTCGATCCCTGATGATTCCATGATTCTAAATACAGATGACAAGACATGCTTCAAGTGATGTGCATAACTAACAGAATAGGAGATACTCTGATCTTTCAGGTTACTCTGTAAGCAGCACAGTCTGTTTCAAGTTCAATGGGATAAACAGATGTACGTTAGAGCTCCCACTAATATCTGTGTGCAGTAAAACGTACCCACTGAGAGCATCTCCTGGAGGAAAAGAGCATTTGTCATTAAATGGCCACTTCAGGACATGCTACCCTTGTGATCTGTGCAGTTCCACGTTTGTTTGGAGGCACTCTGGAGATCATGCCAGGAGGAACCTGCTCCTGAAGTCCTGCTGTTGGGAACAGACACATTAGTCCAGCTTCTCTGTTGTCAAGTTGATGTGCATCAGACTTTGTTAATCTTGTGCCCCAGGCTGGCACTGCTCCTCTGCTCCTGATATTGTCCAAGACACTCACACTGGAAATGTAAGTAGCTCACATGGAGATTTTATTCTGACAGCATTAGACTGCTTTGCTTCTGGGTCCTCCTGTATCACAGAACAATAGCACTGTAAGCAGATTGTTTTGCAACCCTACTTCACAACATTCCAAACAGCACATTGAAGACAAAACAGTTGCTTCATACTAGCAATATCAACAGCATAATACGCAGCCTCTTCTTCCCCAGGCTCAGTTACTACAGTCTGACTTTGAGTGTCAGGTGTGCTCAGCTCTTGCCCTGTCTACATATTCAGGGTAGAGTTTAACAACCAGTCAGGTCAACATCTTGTCAAGAAACATAAGCATTTTGATGTGAAACTCCAGTATCTGATAGTATGGCATGGATTTGTTCTGTTGAACAATGGACAGGGAGCACGAATCAAACTACTTTAGAGACAGAAAATTCACAGTAGCAACATTCATAGAATCATAGAATCATTAGGGATTGGAAGGGACCTCTAAAGATCATCCAGTCCAATCCCCCTGCCANTGAGGTCACCCCTCAGTCTCCTCTTCACCAAGCTCAAGAGACCCAGCTCCCTCAGCCTTTCCTCATAAGGGAGCTGTTCTACTTCCGTTAGACCGGATGCTTAAGAGATCCTACCCTCACAGTCATTCTTTCTGTCACAATTATGTCCTTGTATTTGTTTCATTGCACTTGCTTTTTTAAAAGTCTATTTTCAGACCTTTCTAATATTTTACAGGGACATAAGGCACTGTAAGAAGGAAAACAGGCATAGAAATTGTAACGAGGATAATATCACAGGGTATGCTGTAGTGTCCTTGTCTGAGACAGAACAGACTTAATTCCATTCACTGATTTCACTCTTCAGCTCAGGCTCTAATCTGCTAAATGTGAGCCAGCAACGTGCTCAGGTGGCCATAAGGCAAATGGCATCCTGGCTTGCAGTAGAGACACTGTAGCCAGCAGGAGTGGAGAAGTCACTGTGCGCCTCTACTCAGCACCTGTGAGGCCATGCATTGAGTACTGTGCTCTGCTTTTGGCACCTCGATGCAAGAAAGACACCGAGACACTGCAGCAGGTGCAAAGAAGGACAACAAGGCTGGTGAAGGGTTTGGAGAACAAGTCTTTTGAGGAGTGGCTAAGGGAGATAGAAGATTATTTAGTGTGATGAAACAGAGGGGGAGATCTTATTGCTGGCTACGACTACCTGAAAGAAGTTTGTAGAGGCATGGGTATTGCTCTCACAAGCAACAAGAGACAGGACAATAGGAAATGGTGTTGAGTTGTGCCAGGAGAAGTTTAGCTTACGCAACAGGAAAAGCTCCCTCATGGAAAGGGAACTGGAACAGGCTGCCCAGGGAGGAGGCTGAAACATCATGCCTGGACACATTTACGAGTCGTTTAGATACGGAGTTTGGGGTCATGGTTTAGTGGTGGGCTTGGTACAGTCAGGTTCAGTATTAAAGATCTCATGCAACTTAACTAAGTGACCGCTCTTTCTGAAGTCAACAGTAATTTGTGCTGACAGCATCTGCTTCTACAAGTGTTACAGCTTGATGTTTACTGTTACTAGCAGGAGCTGGCACGCAGAAAGGCTTTTGCTTAGAGTTCCTCCTATTGTGATCAAGGTCACTGCTAAATCTTGTGTGCCACACTGGGGTGCAGCAATTGAGAAGCCACATCTGCAGGGAGGAGCAGATGAGATGTGACCTTATACTGACCCTTCTATTCTATCCCGTATCTTCATGTTTGGTATAAAGCCGAGGCATCACAAGGATCAGCTGCTTCTTGCCTCTTTTCTCTGTCTTCTTAAATGAATGGTATTGGAGGAGGACTACATCTATTCTGCCTGATCCCAATCTGCATTCCCAAATCCAATCTAGGAATCCAGTTCCTACAGTCAGTTCCCATCTGCTGCCAAGTCCAGCCTGGGACTTCTCCAGCATCTGCATCAGTGGTGATGATGGTGCGACTGCCAGCAGGAGGGTTTGGTTTGGTAATGGGTTTTGTATATACTTCATGTTTTCATTAAAGCCGCTTTAGTTTTATTTTCCAATCATAAGTTTCTCTCCATTATTCACTTTCTCTTCCCATTTTGGGGAGGGAGCAAAGGCTAGCAAAGAGTATCTATGATTTATCTTGTGGCCAACCCAGCCTCAGCTCATGGCATGTAGCAACTGGTACGTCCTTGCACATAGCCTTGCTGAAATCCCTCTTACTGAGTGAAGGTTTCTCTTGTCTTTTAAAGCACTGTTACAGTCTGACAAAGTCAATTACGTGAATAATGACGTCTAGTTATTACCAACTAAGCTTTGTCCTGCCAGCGTTCCTTTGCATGCATGGTGACTGAGGAGACAAGATGCTTCAAGGGCCAGAGCAGTCAGTCAGTGCTGATACGCTATTTGTTTGCAGACCAACAGAAATACTGGCCTGGAGGCCAACGACAGCACTGGAGTCTACCTTAGGATCTGTCCTGCTAAACGTTTTTAATGACCCGGCAGAGGCAATGAAGTGGTTGTTCATGAAGTTGGCAACGATAATAGTAAATTGTCCAACACCCGAGAAGGAAGAACCATGACCAGTACCACAGACTTGGGACTGAGTGGCTGGGGGGCAACTCTATGGCAGAATGAAGGCAGAGTATCCTGAGCTATATGAACAGGAGCATAGACAGCAGATGAGAAATTACCACCCTCCTTTACTCAGAACTCATTACACCACAGGAGAATATCACATACAACCTGGGATTTGCCAGTGCAAGGAAGACATCAATACATTGGGAGGAGTTTAGGGGAGAAGGGCTACTGAGATTGTCAAGAGACTGGAGAAATGGGACTTATTCAGACTTCCCATAGGGATATGTGATCGAGAGAGGGCAAGGCTTTTCAGGGTGGTATCAGGAGGACAAAAGACAGCAAGCACACAGTGGAATATGACAATATGAAAATAATTCCCCATGAGGACAGAGTCGAACGCTGGAGCAGGGTGCACAGAAAGGTTATGCATCTGTATTCCTGAATATCTTCAAGACCTGGTTGGGTAGCATCCTGAGCAATCTCATTTATCTCACAGCTAACCTTGGTTTGTATAAGAAGTTGTCCTAGAGATACACTTCTTGAAGTCAGAGACATAAGCTGGAAGGGACTTTAATGATGACCTATTTACAACCCCCTGCCAAGGCACTGACACTTTTCACTAGACCAGGTGTCCTGAGCCCTGTCCAACCTATCTTTGAACACTTCCAGGGATGTGGCATCTAGAATGTCTCAAGGAAACCTGTGCCAGCATCTCACCACCAACACGGATAGTCATTTCTTCCTTGTGTCTAATCTAAATCTGCGTTCAGTTTGACACTGTTACCCCTCATCCTACCACTCCTTTGTAAAGAGTCCTTTTACTCACAGAGAGTACTGGAAGGCTGCTGTCTGGTTTCCCCAGATCCTTCTTTTCTCCAGGCTGAACAACCCCAACTCTCTCAGCCTGTCCTCACAGAGAGGTGCTCCAGCAGTGTGACCATTTTTATGGCCGGCCACAATTCTTTCGATGAACCTTCATGTTCTTTTTCTGCTGAGGACTCAAGAGCATGAATGCAGTACACCAGGTGAGGTCTCACTAGAGCACAGCAGAATGGCAGAATCACTTCCCTCTACCTGCTGGCCACAATTCTTTCGATGCAGCCCAGGATATGGTTGGCCATCTGGTCTGCAAAAGAGTAGACTGCCAACCCATATTCAATTTTTCATCCAGCAATACTCCCTGGCCTCAAATGAACTGTTCTCAATCCATTCATCGATCAGCCTGTATTTGTTCTTGGCCTGACACAGGTGCAGGTTCTTGTACTTGGCCTTGTTGAACCTGAAGATGTTGGTCTGGGCCCACCTCCCAAGCCTGTGAAAATAGCTCTGGATGACATCCCTTCCCCTAAAAAGGGTCAGGTCTCTCCTAACCTTCACTGTTCTCAAGTACTATACAGTATCTTTTCCTGATTGCTAAAAGAAACTCACAAAACTACAAATCTAAAGAAATCATCGGTTCACTGACAGTGGCACATGAGGCTGGGCAGAAATGACTGCACACAGTAGAACAATGAGGGAGTATTTGAATCATAGAACCTCCCACAATAGCATGCCACCACACTACAAATGGTTACTGAACAGCATATGAGAAGAAACTTCATGGTGAGGGTGACAGTGCACTGGAATGGGCTACCCTGAAGGGTTGTGGAGTCTCCTTCTCTGGAGAAGTTCAAGACCCACCTGGCTGTGTTCCTGTGTGACTAGGTCTAGGTGATCCTGCTGTGGCAGGGGGATTGGACTGGATGATCTTTCAAGGTCCCTTCCGATCCCTAATGTTTCTGTGACTCTGTAGTATTGTTCTTCCATGCCCACAGTCTATAGTTAAGAACTTGTCTACAAAACCCTCAAGAGTCAGATGAGAGCTCTTTAAAGCGAAGGGCAACGGTGACACAAGCACAAGTCTGTATAAACTGAATACATTTCGGCTACAATTAGAATAGTTTTAGCCAATGAGTCAAATTGTGGAACAAACTGGTAACAGAAGCAATCAGGCTTAACAGAGCTAAGTACTTTCAAGAGCTGAAGAACTTTATCAAAGGGAAAAGCTAATCAATGTCCACAAAAAATAATCAAAGTCCTCATATGTAGAGTACTCAGGAGATTCCTGTTTGCTATGCTGGAGAAATACACAAATAAAGGTCTACCGCCTGATGTCACAGGGGTCAAAATTGCCTTAAAAACGTGATTAAAATGTGAAGCACTACTGATAAGCAGTCTTTGATGAAAGGATCTGAGACAAAAGTACCCAGTAGTATTACTTCTGCCGAGTTAATCCTGAACCAGAATATTTTTCCCTGTTTCACAACAGATATTTTCACCAAGAAAAAACCAACCGATCAGAACCAAAGCAAGGATCGTTGTTACTCTACATTACGCTGGCTTTGAACTGTAGGCGTTAACGTTACCCATGTTAGTCACAATAACAATGAATACAACTGTTAACATTTACAGACTGCAGGTGAGAAAGGGCCCGTTTGGGCAGTGAGATCCACACAAACACCGGACACCCATTTTCCTGGGAGACACATTGATCACCAGAGGGATACTCGTTGCCCATACAGAACAAAACTGTATGGAACAAAGAAACTCTGTGACTCAACATGCACCAGTGCCTTCTCTATCGTAGCAAGTCAAAAACTTCAGGCCAAGACATAGAATCATAGAAGCTAGGGATGGGAAGGGACCTCATAAGATCATCCAGTCCAATCCCCCTGCCACAGCAGGATCACCCAGACCAAGTCGCACAGAAACAGATTCAGGCAGGTCTTGAATGTCTCCAGAGAAGGAGACTCCACAACCCCCCTGGGCAGCCTGTTCCAATGCTCAGTCACCCTCCCTGGGAAGAAGGTCCTTCTGATATTGATAAAGAACCTCCTAGTGCTTTTTGCCACATAAGGAGATAAAACTCAGTTACACACATGGGGTGGGCTTCAGCCTATGCCTTCCAAGTCATCTGTGCGAGGCTCGATGGCCTGCTTCTACTAAAAGTCTGGCCTCCGTTACTATCAAGAAAACAATGGCATCTCACCTACAATTCAGGTGAACAATCTTGAAGGCCTCCTTAACATCCACATCGAGATGATCACATTACTGCAGAAGAGACACTACAGGTGAGACACCTTTGTTGTTCAAATACAGTTTGCAAGGTGTTAAATGAAACAGCAGTCACCCTTTAACATCCTTAACCACTGTCCCAGTTTCTTCTACATTTTCCAAGCACAGAGCACAGCTCCTTGTATTAACTATGTGGAGCCTGCAAACCAATGTGAATCTTAACCATTCTATTAACTTTCACCTGAGACTCCCAACCGTTGTCTGGCTTCTTATAAAGTGCTGTGAGAAAGCTTGGCCTGCCAGAAGCAACTAAAGCCAGGTTCCTCATGGGGTACAGAGACTGAATGAAGCACTAGGGTAAGCTGCTTTCAAATGTGATGATTCTGTATCAGAATGGTTCAGATCTTCAATATTTTGGGAAAAAATGCCAAATAACGCAGCCACAGAACACAAAGGTCTTCTACTGCTGAGAACATTTCACAGCTCACCATTTCTAGTTTCCTTCTAAAGATGTAGAATCATAGAATCATTAAAGATCAGAAGGGACCTCAAAAGTTCATTGAGTCCAATCCCCCTGCCACAGCAGGATCACCTAGAGCAAGTCACACAGGAACACATCCAGGCGGGGCTGGAACATCTCCAGAGAAGGAGACTCCACAACCCCCCTGGGCAGCCTGTTCCAGTGCTCAGTTACCCTCACTGGGAAGAAGTTCCTGCTGATGTTTATATGGAACCTCCTCTGTTCCAGCTTGCACCCATTGCCCTTGTCCTATCAGCTTCCTGTTTCACATTCTTTCATACTTCCAGTGGTTCATGTACAGCTATACGAATTTATTCTTTATTTTTCTTTTTTAAAACAGGAGTTCAAATTTAAAGCAACTAAGAAAAATGGAGCAGCACATGCTGAATTTTATCATTCTTTCTCCAGCTGCTGCAACTTTGCTACAGCTCCTACTCCTGATTGATACCAGCGTGACATAGCTCAACTTTGCCACATACAGCGCTAAATCAAGTTGTGATACACATTTCAACTCGTCAGTAAAAGGCACACGCTGTCCTTGGCCATCAGGAATATCTTACCGGCTACGTTTGATCACAATACAAAGAGATTGACACGGTAAGAGCAGTAAAATGCCAGAGCAAATCGGGTGCCTTACCCTACCAATGGCAGGGGTGAAGTCTCTGCGAATTAGCAGGTGAAGAGAAAACTTTACATGAAAAAAATGACTATTTATAAGAGAGATATTTTGCTCATTCAAATAGCACGTGGAAGGCAGAATGTGTACGTGATGTTCTAGCTCCCCAGTACAAATCCCAGTTTCATTTGTAGTGTATTAAAATGATAGAAAATCCCTTATTTATTTTGCTTTTTATTTTTATCATTATTATAAACAAACTGAGTTCCTTCAATAAGCAGCTACTGATGAATTACCAACACAAATTAACTGAGTGAGACTTAAATCTGTGCAGAGATCTAAAATCACAGCTGTTATAGCATTGTTCTGGTTTTTGTTTATTACTCCCAGGGTCAAAAGCAAAAAATATTATAAAGATGAGGAATTAATTAACAGAAAAAGTCAAGAAAGTTTTAAAAGATAGAAAAACCATGGCCAGAGCCTTTCATCCTCCCACCCACCACCTTCTTCGCCACTTCTCCCAGTACTTCAGAAACCCACCATGCTCCTAATGTCACGAAAACTACATCCCACTCTATTGAGGAAGAGAGGAGGAGGAAAACAAATAGAGATGGAAAATGAATTTTATATCGTTCATGAGGGAATATTCCTCCCAAAGCACCTGGGAGACTGGCACACCATGACCCAAATACAGTGCATGGCCAGAGGCCAGGGCTTGAGTATGGCTGGAAACCAAAACCTCTTATATAACCTGTGCAAGCATACGTGTGACCAGCCAAGAGGGGCAACCAGGTAGCCCATCATAAAGCGCCGCAACTAGCAAGCACCAATCCTATGTTCACATGTGCCAGCACATGCCAATAAAAGGCAGCCCTCGGGATGCCTTGGATTCCTCCGTGCCTCCCTCAGGAGGCCCCCTGCCATACTGCCAAGTCCCATGTCACCCTTTCATCACTAAATCTTCATCCCAACCAATCTGTGAGCTGGGAGAGAGAGGCTGCTCAGTGGCTGGCTGCAGAAACACCCCAAAGATGGAGAACTCTGGGATTCCTGAATTCTCCAGCTTTCCCTGTGATTTCCCTTCAGATACCAGAAGGCTGCTGTACGATCTCCCCCAAGTCTCCTCTTCTCCAGGCTGAACAGCACAAACTCTCTCAGCCTGTCCCCACAGATCTCCCATCATCCTTGTGGCCCTCCTCTGACACGCTCCAACAGTTCAATATGCTTCCAGTGTTTTCTGGAATCCCAAGTGCACATGGGTAAGATTTGTCCTTCCTGTGACACCAACCTTCTGCCACCCTGTGGAATTGCATGTTGTTAATACTGCTTTGCAAAGCCATGCTCTCATTAAGTTTCATCTGTGTAAGGCAAAAGTCACCAGAGAGATTCAGCAGGGACAACACAACAGTGTCTCTTGGAAGGGTAACCTTGACAAGTGACCTTCAAAATGCTTTGTACAGCTCTTGCCAGAGATTTAGTATGAAAGGGTATGTTAGTGACAGAAGTAAAAGCTGTACTTACGTAACATATACAAACGTCTGTCACGAGATGTTAGTCTGAGGAAGGAAGCATTTTAAATGAAAGCCTGATGTTACCAAACAGATGGTTTTTACACAATTCTAAAAAAACCTGTAAGATAAATCCAAAACATTTCCACTGTTTCAAAATTATACCTCAACAATACAATGGTGAACAAATGACAGCAGGAGTAACTTTTATAGCACACAAGTTTCAGAAGAATTATTGAAAGATTTCCTTCAGGTAAAGACATTGTATACAAGCCCACGGCAAGGAAAACATCAGCACTGCAGTCCTACATGCAAGACAAAAACTCTCCTAAGCTGTATCTGTAACCCTGTTAAAGGCAGGTCTTGTACCTACTGCTTCGCAGGTCAAGAGGCACCGATTTGCTCAAGTCCAGCTTGCTAAGGATGGAGTTTCCTTGTGACAGATTTGCCTTGGAAACAGCTTGCAAAGAACTCTCCAACACAGTCAGAAATCAAAGTGGTAAATGAATGATGTGGACTATTAGGATCCAATGCTTCTTCACAGCCTTTTTTGTTTAACTACATACTTGTAGCCCCATGGAGTTCAGGGGGTTGCTTCTGACAGATTAGAAGTTACATTTCACATCAGTTTGAAGACCTATCTAGCCGTGATCAATTCTTCCAAGCACACAGCTAAAGTGATAAATGTTGTTCTTGTGTCTGTACATTTTGCTAATATTATGGCTGGTAAATCATTAGATTTATGGGTTTGACAGATCATTCAAATCACTGATTTCTGTGCCTGCCTAGCTTATCTCTGAATTGTTTCCAGACACAGAAATCAATGAGCATGAATATACTAATTTTTGCTATTCAGAACAGGCTGACACTAACAGTTTGTTATCTAATCAATCCCTGTTCCTTCAGATCCTGAACAGAAAGAGCTTTCAAAAAACATTGTTTCAGTTGAAACTAAGAGAGAAAAGAATCACAAAACACACAAAGATGATGTGTTTTTTAAAGGAGACTCTCCAGTTCTTTGCTTTCCTGTGAAAAGACCAGGATGTGGTCTTTATTTTTACAAGCAAAACAACACTCTCAAACGTATTTCATTTCTCTACTGACAGGTGCACACACACGTGGCAATTTCAGAACGTCACAGCCACTGAAGAACAGAGTTGTTTTCCTAGTCTTAACATTTTCACAAGCAAGCTTTATTGTTTACAGCTCACTAAATCAGACTGAAGCTTTCTGAATTCTATGACTTAGTTCATAGTAAGAATGAAAGCTCGAAAGAACATAAGGTTATTTTCATTTCAGAAATTGCTTTGGTACACTGAGTGTAGGGCTCTTGTTTAGTGCAAATGAGAGTTTAGTGTATTTAGTACAAACATCTCGTTTAGATATTTGTAAAGCAAAATCAAATAAATGCTTTTTCAATTGATGCTATGGCTGCACTGCTTCATAAAGCTGAATAGCTGCTGCCAGCAGCCTCAGTGATGATTCTGGAAGTAAAGCATCCAACATCCAATGTAGTAAGTCTATAATTTATTTATTTGCTGGTACACCATAGCAGAACTACCAGAACGATTCATATTTGGAAAGTGGATTGCAACTTAAATCTAACAAACTTTATAAAATCTGTTCTGCGTCAGTTGACAGCCAAAACCTTCAATGTTGATCACATTTTAAGCTTCCAAAAGTCTTTAGAATTATTAACGAGTTTCATTATAAATCTCGAGAAGCTGCTTAAGATCCATTAAGGCACCAAAGCATTTGGTTCCTTCTGTAAATCTATGTGACTGGCAAGACTCCACTGCATTTGGACAGCAGTGTACATTAAATACTGCAAATACATTCAATGACATCAATATAAAACTTCTTTTCATCCAAACAAACCAGGTTATACCCAAACCGAGCATGGGCACGCAAAGAGAAACTCGGTGGAATTAATTATAACACTTATACCATCAACGTGTTCCTCTAGTAAAATCCTGTCTTAACAGAACTACCCCTTAGTTAAATGGAGATAACAAAGCTCAGAAGGGATCTGCACCGTACACAGATCTTAAGGGCTTCTCAGGTAAAGAAACAGTGAAATTTTAACTATTTGTCATAAACACACAAAATTCAAGGACATGACTTAGAATGAAAAGTAGGGGGACATCAGATTTTTCCAAGTGTCGATGACACTTGAAAAAATTCTAATAATATGAAGCAATAAAAGTTTAAAGCTACAAGAAAGTTAGAACTTGGTATTCAACAGTCTGCACGTGTGTGCATGTATACACGTATTTATGTTTCAAACACCCATATGCGTCTTCCAGTATGTTGTTTAAACTGTTTTCCTGCACCTTTCCAAAATGTTTCTATTTCTATAATACAAATATTCCTAAAAAGAAAATATTTACCTAAAATTATTTAGAAAATTACTATTGAAACGGATGTGGTTTTCTTTTTCTCCCCTTCAACACTGAACATGAAAAACATATTAAGCAAACTTGTAGTTTGGCCTTCAGGACCTCTGGAAAATAAACACAGAGAACACAGTCAAAACCTATTTGGATTTCTACTGTACAATGTTTAGCTGGAAAACTTTAACGTTTCACTAATGCTAGTTTAGAATCTAAATTAAAGCTCTAATCCTTGCTGCTCTTCAGAAAATGTAAGCTTTACTTTTACTTTACTAGAAACACTACTAGAACCAAAATCAACACCAAATGAATAAAAATCATGAGATAGTAGTATTATGATAACAACGAAGGCTCAGCTCGGTAAAAAGAATACAAGGCAAAAAATAGAATAGTGCACTGTGGTTTTATTGTTAATGGCAGCAACAAAAATTTGCCTCTTTCATATGTAAAAAGTATTCAGCTTCATATAACTAAGAATTTTATAACAGTCTTTTGTGGTGTCAGGTCCAAGTTCCTTCTGCTCACATGAGCTTTCTTTGTTCCATCCTGTTGCTTGGAAAAAGCCAGAATTTCTTCCAGAAATCTTCAGTTAGTTAAGAGCTGCCAGTGAATTTCTCCCCATCCCGTAAAAGTTTCTAAATGAAAAAAAAGAAAACAACACACAGTGAGCTTAAAAACTCTATGCTCTTTGTGCAAAGCAGTCTTTACTCTCATTTAATTTTCTTCCTCTAAAAGAGTGGAAATCTCTTTTCACTACTTACAGAGAGAAAAGTCTTTAAAAGAATAAATGCGAAGGTTGCACTGCAATGCAGTCAGTGTGATGGGTATAACGCAAGGCAGTAACACTTCCTGGCAATGATTTCTCACAGAAATGCGCTTCCTCCGCTGGTAACGACTTCAATACAGACTTTATAGCAAATGCAAAAAGGTGTTGATTAATTCTGTCACGGAGCAAAGAAGATCCAAGAAACAGATAATGACCAAGCTCTCACAGGTTCACCCACTAAGGTTCTTTCAAGCTCCTCCTAAAGCTATGATCATTCTAAGTGTTAGTTTCTGATTACTGGTTTCCCTTCTTTCTCACACTATCATGACATTCTGTACAGCAAGTGTAAACTCAGGATGTAATTTTACTAGTCCTAGATTTTAATTCTTGTATCTTGATTCTCTAGGAGGAATGCCTTATCTTTTTCAGACTCGTTAACGCGAGTATTTGACTTAGGTTCAAGTGCTCTCCATGTGGTGCTCTGGTAAGATTCAGTATAATAGTGTACTCTAGCTCACACTGCTGGATATTACTAAACAACCACTTCTAGGTCAAATGCAACAACAGAGAGGCAAACACTACTCCATAATTTTTCACCTTACCATGACTATCGCTCTGAATTCAAATAAACACCAAGTCAAGACTTCCTGCAAGTCTGCAGCAATTGTTCTTAATACGCAAAGAGTAGAACAGAGGTGGCAAGAAGCGCTTCAGAACAGAATCACAGAATGCTGTGGGTTGGAAGAGACCTTTGAAGGTCATCTGGTCCAACCCTCCCTGCAGTGAGCATGGATATCAGAGCCCCATTCTACCTACCTGCAATGTTTCCAGGGATGAGGCTTCTACCATCTCACTGGGCAACATGTCCCAGTATCTTACCACCCTCTATCTAGCCTAAAAATACACTCATCTAGTTTAAAACCATCACCTCTTGTCCTGTCACATAAGGCCCAACTAATATGTTTCTCCTTGTTCTTCTTTCTGTACTAAAGGGCCACAATAAGGTCTTCCCAGAGCCTTTTCTTATCCAAGCTGAAGAATCCATGGATTCACATTCCACTCATAAAAAGCAGATCAGGATTTTAAAAATTTAAGCATCCTCACACAATCTACTAGACTGTAGATCTACACTATGAGCTGATACTTGTCATTTCCAGACACATGGAGGCAACTTCAAACCTTGTCACCTATGCTGACAACAAATAAAGGAAGCTGCGTACCTTCACTTCTGCATCACTGTACTGATACTAACAACCCTCCTTGTCAAGTGATGTTACTTAATACGGCTATGTCTAAGTGCTTTTGGATCTGAGATGATGTGTCTACTGCATGGACCTTATCATCTTTGACATGTCTCTGTCATACTCATTACAAACAGGGCCAGCAACCTCTGCTTTTGGAATTGTCTAAGTGGCCTTAGAAAACCGGGCACCTTGGTACTTTAAATGCTAAATACTACAGTATTCCACAGAATTTACTGATTTATAATACAAAATAATCAGCAAGTATCTCTTTTCAGGAGACAAATACTGTCCTAACTTAACAGGTTATCAAAAACTTGAAGTAAGAACAATATGCTACCCTCCCAAAAGCTCTGAAGAACAACTAAGGGGAAAAAAGTATAAAACTCCACTTTTAGGAATTGACATTCAATATTCCTGTCGTTTTACATGTCAAGGTATGAAAGCTACACTGTTCTACAAGCTTGGATAAGCTGGAGGCAATTTAGGAAAGGACTAGGTTTGATTTTCTGCCTGCATTTAAATTCAGAGAACAACTGATTACATCCACCACTTACTTTGTGAAAAGCTTACACAGATTTTCATTACTGGTTGCTCTCCAAATCCACTGCTTTCACCCAGTGCCTCATTAGGCATCTAAGCCATATCTAGCATGTCCACTGCAGTATCAGAATACACTCTTCTTCACAGCACTAACTATCAAACAAGGCAAAGGAGACTCTGGAGGTTTCAGAAAGCAAACCCAGGAGGCAAAAGCTTGTCTGTAGCAGACAGGAAAAGGTTCTGCTTGCAGCACTACCATGTTTTCACCATCAGAAAGACTGGCAGGGCATTCTTAGGACCACACAGGCTACACTGCTCAAGAGAAAGGAACAAGATGTTTAGTTTGCCCAGCATTCACTAGAATACAGTGATGGAGGGAAAAATAAGTACAAGGAGCTGCAGTAAGTACAAAGGAGAGCAATGAAACAGGTGAAGGGTCAGGAGAACAGATCTTAGGAGGGGTGACTGAAGGAGCTGGGACTGTTTAGTCTGAGGAAGAGGAGGCTAAGGGTAGACCTCATCACTCTCTACAACTACCTGAAAGGACATTGTTGGTGCTGGTCACCTCTCACAGGTCATTCGTGACAGAAGCAAAGGGAATGGCTTCAAGATGCAACAGGGGAGGTTAGACTGGACTTCAAAAAAAGTTCTTCACAGAAAGAGTGGTTGAACAGGCTGCTCAGGGATGTGGTTGAGTCACTATCCCTGGCTGTGTTCCAGAGTCACTTAGCTGTGGTGTTAGGGGATAGAGTTTAGGGGTGAACTTGTAGAGTAGGGTTAATGGTTGGACCCATGATCCAAAGAGTCTTTTCCTACCTGAATGATTCTGTGAATTCTATGCAAAACAAAGGACTGTTCTGACTGGAGCTAATACAGGAACTAACTACACTCAAGTTGCATCAGCCAATCTTTATACAGAAGGCATCTCTGACCTTTTCATTTTCTCTCTAAATGATCCTAGTGTTTCAAAAATCCAAAACCAATTTTATAGCTTGACAGTATCTTTCTGGTGTTAATAGTTACGGTACTGTATGTTGAATTGTAGTTGAGCTTAATACCTGACATTTTCCAAACATAAACCTAAATCTGATCAAGCAGCTAATTCAAATAGCTAGATTTAGCAAACCATTTAAGTGTAAAATACATTAAATCTAATTCAGTACATTTTAGCTACTTATAGATAGTTTCAGCTTAATTGAAGTTCAAGGTGATTCAGTTTTGGGCAGACAAAGATGGAGGCACTGAATGCAGAGGGAATGAATCTTCCTTGATTATGCAAAAAGTTGGACTATCTCATAATGACCTCTTGTTTAGAGCAATAATTATTTAAGCTACATGTATCTTCTGAAATATTTTGCTATTTATATTGTAGAAGAATGAAGTAGATAACATTTCAAGGGAGAAAAGTAGCCAAAGCTTATCATGTTTAAGCTGCCACTGATTGTACATGGCACTCAGTTAATTCAATTGCGGATGACAGATTGGCACTACCTAGCTAGCTTGAACAGATGTTGATGTAAACAGTCCTGTGCCAAAAAAGGACACAGGAAATACCTTATTTCTTTAAGGGAGGGTTGAGTTTCAAATTGTGATGAAAGTAATCAATAAAAGATACATACTTTTAAAAGCAAAGTAAGTAGTCGCTGAAAAATCGTATTTAGCTTCATGACACATCTTCCTGGAGAAGAGGAGACTCGGGGGGGACTTTATCATACGCTATAAACGTCTGAAGGGAAGTAGTAGACAGGTGGGAGTCAGGCTCTTCTCCCAGGCAACTAGTGATAACACAAGAGGTCAAAGCCTGAAGCTGCACCAGGAGAGGTTTAGGGTGGATGTTAGGAAGCCCTTCCTCACAGAAAGGGTAGTTAGATATTGGAACGGGCTGCCCAGTGGAGTCCCTATCCCTGGAGGTGTTTAAGGACAGGCTGGATATGGCTCTAGTGCTGTGGTCTAGCTGATGTGGTGATGTTAGGTTCCAGGCTGGGGTGGATGAGCTCAGAGGTCCTTTCCAGACTCAAAAACTGTGATTCTGTGATTTTTTTCCTGGGTAATAAGAGTCCATTGCTAGTTGTTCACAAATGCTATTAGGTTTATTTAACCAACACTATTTACCACCCCTATCTAACCCTTGTCTGACAGAAATCAGAAGTATCTGAAATGAGACAGGAAAAGGAGGGCAATTGTGTTATGTTTCTATGGTCAGTAGGTTTTGATACAGTCTACTGTCCTAAATCAGGATCCTATTAGATTCTTTGAAGCAAGGTATATATAAGAAAACCGGCAAGAAACAACCACCTGTGCTTACAAAGGTCGTTCCTTACTTGCTTCATTCTTCATTTACTCTTCTTGAGAAACAGAAGCTACTGTCACCCTCTCTGGATGTCTGCTTTCCCCCCCACTCCTCTCCCAGCTGACCAAGACCAAGGACAGTTCTCTAGTTTTATCCTGTGAAAGTAGGAAAATACCAGAAGCCTCACCTGGAGATAAAAAGAAACCCTCCTTGCTTTTGACTGCTGTCTACATCGAACACATTTCAGTTGGCTGATCACACTGACGCTCCTCTGAAACAACTGAGCTGGTTTAGCACTCAGCTCAGTGGACACGCCACAATGATTTTTGCATATATTTTCTCCTGACACGTTTATCGATAGTGATTGATACACTTACAACAGAAAATGTAATGACATGGGCAGAAACAGAACAGCTATCACCATGGCAAGAGCCAGATTTTGCTCTTATATTGCCAGTACTTCCCAAAATGAAAAAGATATTTTAGCATGAGATCAAAAAGTAAAATCACACAGAAGTATCAAAGGCTGCAGGGATAAGCAGATCCTATTAAGCCAACTGAACTTGAAGGACTAGAGCAAAGAAAAACCAAAAAGAGCAGGGTAAAAAAAGAACTGCCTAGTAGGGGAAGAGTATCAGATTCGAGACAAACACACATTGTAGATGTACACTACATAGCATGTAGCTTTACAAAGTGTTCGTTACTCGGGACGGACTTTAAGCCAGCATTTGAAAATTAAGGATTTAGAAGATTCACAAGTAAAACAGAAGTTGCTTTCAGCATCCTTTGCGTAGTAAAAGAATTGTAACTTCTACCTGGCTGATTTCTGAATGTACACATCAGGAGTATTTTCTAAGGATGATAACATAATCTCTGAATCTCTGCTTAGTAAATTATAGGCAAATGTACACTCAAGAGTCATTAGTCAATAGTCAGTATTAGGCCTTGTATCTCTTTATTCAGTGGTGAAGTCAGATTTCAGTGTTTCAAACTCTGCTTTCCAGTCTAAGCAAAACAACAGAGACAATATTTACTCACACGAGTGGCTTATAAAAAGGAGACTACAGGATCTTGGGCAGAGACAGACAGCGTGAACTCAGCAGGAGCTGCAGCCACTTACTGCAGAGATGATGCAGTGTATGTAAGAGAAACCTGCTGCTGCTCACAGGTGAAAACGTGTAATGTAAACGTGTGTTCAGATTATGTGAGCCCTTACATAAAGCAAAGTTAAAACGTTACTTGCTACAGTATTTTCTCTGCCTTCTCTCTGTCCACAGGTCTCTTCCTGCAGCCAAATAATCCAAAGAAAGATATATCCAACTTAAAGAATAAACAGACCAACATCCCTAAAATGTTTAGAAGCAATATGCCAAAACATAACTTCCACATAGGTGATCATAACAAGCAGTGTCTGAACTAAAATGACACAACCTGTTGCACGTGTTTTATGTGTCACATGAGGAATGGCTGAGGAATCTCAGGCTTTTTATCCTGGACGAGACTGAGGGAGACTGTGCTCTATCTCTACTCGAAAGGAGGAGGAGTTGGTCTGCTGTCCCTAGTGGAGAGTGACAGGATGTGGGGAAATGGCCTTAAGCTGCGCCAGGGGAGGTTCATACTGGATGTTAGAAGGAATTTCTTTCCTTAAAGAGTTGTCAGGCATTGGAGTAGCCTGCGTGGGGAGGTGGATGAGCCACCATCCCTGGAGGCAATTAAGAGTAGGGTAGATGTTGTACTGGGGAACATGGTTTAGTGGTGCTGATAGAGCTAGGAAAAAGATGGCCTTGATGATCTCTAAGGCCTTGAAGGTCCTCCAGCCAAGACTACGCTAGGATTCTATGAACCTTTATTTCACAACATATGTTTCAATTACGTTTTTCACAACATATATTTTAATTATATATAAGGAACTGATTTAATATCAATAGTTCTCTGTATATGCAGCAACTGCTGCTGTGTTTGCCTCTTATTAACCCATTACCAGTATTAAACGAAGTAGGTCACACACAAGCTGTTGCTGATGGCTATTTTTTTTTTAAAGAGGAGTTTTTTCTACGCATTTGAAGTTGCCAGCTTGCTTGTAAAATGGTGATTACTTCAAATCAATGATGAAATTTCTTACACAGCTGACTAAAGCTGTAGTAAATTCTCTCATGGACTTCACAAACAGTGAAGAACGCTGAAGTACAGAATAATTCAGATCTACTTTTCTTGAAATATAAACTCATAAATAAAATGTCAACTTCATGTATTTACCTTTTATTTTTTATTGATCAGTTTCTAGCTCTTGGGGGTTGATAAAATTGTTGAGTAGGTCGTGTAGACCGTCTTGGCTGACCATCACCTCCTCTGCGGAACTCTAGAGTTTGCTCATATGTTTCTTCTTCCTCCTCCTGTAGGGAAATAGCACAGTTTTAAATGGAAGAGCAGGAAAATGCATCATACATGAGTATGTATATGCATATACACACACAACGCACACATAGGAATGAATTCATGCACCACCAACAACTCTTCTGTGCTGATGCCCACTTAATAAAGTGAGATAATGGGAGTGGAGGTTTTTCAAAACTAGGAAAGCTAACAGAAACAAGATAGGGAATCTCAAAACTCAATCCCCAAGGCAGCAACAGAAGTTATTCAATATTTGCAGCAAAAAAAAAAAAAGCACAGATATTAAAGCAAAATTATTTGCCAAGAGTCATACAGGCAACAAACTCAAGAAGCAAGATAACCTCAACGACCTGCCAGAGCATCAAAAGGCCAGTTTTTTGGAGTTTAGAAATGTGTGTGGAATGAAATACAAGATGTAGGAAGTGGAAATGCAAGTAACAGCACCTGAAAATAAGAATACTAGAAACATAGATCTGAAACAGTAGACGAAAATCTCTGATGCAGTAATAATGAAAACAGCCTACAAGTATAGTGGACAACAATTTAGACAGCAATCTCCTATGTGGAGCACTAATAGATATAACCCCCGAATAATGCAAGTTCATTACAGATTTGCAATATGGTAATTCATTCCTAGGCATCTCAATACCAGAAATATCTGGACAACTTAAATGGCATTTGAAATTTGGAGAATTAATGAACAGGAATAATCAAGAGACTAGAGAATTATTTACAAAGTAAGATTAAAATAGCTACACGTCTACTTTGATCTAGAAATACTGAAAGGAAAACCATTCATCTGATAGCAGTACACGTGCAAGGCAGAGAAGAATTTTAAGAACATTAAAGTTGATAATAAAAGAGAAATACAAAAGAAAACTATATGCTGGGGGAAAAAAAGCTTCTGAACAGGAGTATGATTGTCAAATGGTGTCTTAGAGAAACAGTGATAATTTCACTTATTTAATATCCTCATAGAACACTGTAGCAGACACCAGTTCTAGAGAGAACATGCTGTAAGAATTCCACTCCTGGAGGAACAGTAGTGAGTATATCTCTCTTAATTCCCTTTCAATCAGAATGTAAGAACATTCAGGGACACAAAGTAAGAATGCTGAATGATTCATTAAAAGTTTGTCAATAATTCCAACTCCCAAGAACTGTCATAGAGTGCAACATGCTTATAACAAACAGGAAGCAAGTCACAGCAGTAAAATACTTCACTAACAGAAAGGAAAATCTACAGCTTAAGCTTCTTTCTGTTGTGAAGCCAGATCAAGAAAAGTCTCTTTTTTATTCAGCCTTAATACCAACAAGCATGCATTTTTAAAGAAGCTGTTACAGACAACCACAATCCTCATGGTAAGGTCTCCTATTTACAGAGCACATCTATGGTTGTAACTCTATTATCAGAACAATGGATTAAGCCCTCCTCTACCGAGAGTCTGCAATAACTAGCAAAAAAGAGATTTCCAACATAATAAACCATAATCGATTGATACCTCTTACTAGCACCACAGCCAAGGGCTGAGAACCACAGGATTCTGCCACAAAACTTGTATCTCTTGTACTGTTTGCAGCACTATCAGTTCCCTCATAGAAAGAGGTTCTGAGACACAGACCACCCAAACCAAACAAAAAATAGACAAGCACGTCTAACAAAAAATCCACACCATTCGCAATACCGTTAGCCCCAGTACAAACCCTCACCTTCGTATATGAAGCAATCTCCCACCACTGTACTAGCATCAAAATGGTAACTGATAAGCCAGGTGCCTGAAGCCATCTAAAACCTTTACCTATTTCAGCTGAAGAGCTGCCAATAGTTCTGAATTATTTGCCACAAGAATAAAGCAAGATGCAAATGCAACTTTTCCTAAAATTCTTTGCCAAAGCTTCAGTATGATGTAAAAGAGCTCACTCTTCAAGTGTAAATCAGTTAATAATTTGGATTTCTCCAAACCCAGCAAACTAAATGGCCTGAACGACTGAAAAGTTAGCAATTAGCAACACAACACTGGGGTTTTCCAGAGATTGTAACAAATTTAACATGAATATTTTCTTTCTAGCCTTGGCAGTCTTTACTCAAAAAGACATTTAATATTTGAGTGCATCAGCTCTCAGCTGTAATAAGCAACACATTACTGAGGAGAAATACATCAGAGTTAAATTTCTAGTGCAGCAAACCTTAATCAAATCTTAATGTTGTTCATCCTTTGAGTTCAGTAAAACCAAATGAGGAGCAGAATTTGTCTTACATATTTGTTTTGGTGCACTTGTCTTTACACATAGAATGAAATGCCTCAGATGCACGTAGTTTTATTGCAATAAGCAAGAATGAAATATGAAATTGCTTTCACTTTCTTCAGGCTGTAAATGGAATGAAAGTGAGCAATGCAGTCAAGAAAACATTAGCAACAGAATGCTTTCAAACGTTCCCTTGTTGTTTTCTGTGCACACTGGGTCCCCACAAATCATCACGGATTGTCTCGTACTGTCACCTTCACATCAGACAACTACTGTCATTTGTTTCTTGGGTTTTCCCTATTCATATCTGATTCTATTTGGATCTCACACTCTCAAAAATAACAATAGGCCAGAAGATATCTTAATTAAACATTGTTTGTTGTTTTTCAACTAATTGAATTTCTTTTCTTCCACCATTTCTTGATCATTGATCCCCAACCCACAAACTTCTATCCTTCATTCCTTTTCTACTTCCATTTCATTCTCATCTTAAGGATTTTTTTCAGGGTTCATCTTTATCTGAATTTACTTTAAGATCTCTCCATTTCATGATCAAACATGCAATCTCTGTTTTGCAGGCAAAGCTTGGTTCTTCCTTAGTTCTCTCCTTGTTTTTTCTGTTCTTCAGCATGAAGGTTTCACCTATATATAACTATTATAACTCTGCTGTCAGTTAGATCACACACATGAGGACAATCCCATTTTTCCAAGCCTTGCTACTTATCAGTCACAATTTATCAGTTGCTTTTGACTACTTCTGTGTTATTCCCTTTCCTACTTCCTTAGCTATGTAAGATATAAATTGCATTTTATAAAGCAAAGATGGCCACAAATCTCTTAGAGCTTTCTCATTCTCCATCTATTGCTTGCAAAGGTTTTGTATTAACGTACTGCTCTTAAATCACAGAATCACTGAGGCTGGAAAAGACCTCTAAGATCATCAAGCTCAGCCTAGGACCTAACACTACCACATACCAGCTAGACCATGGCACTAAGTGCCATGTCCAGTTTGTCCTTAAACACCTGCAGGGATGTGGACTCCACCACTTCCCTAGGCAGTCCGTTCCAATGTCTAACCACCCTTTCTGTGAGGAAGAGCTTCCTAACATCCAACTTAACCTTCACCTGGCCGACCTTCAGACAATTCTCTCATGCTATCACTAGTTGCCTGGGAGAAGAACCCAAACCCCATCCGTCTACAATTTCTCTTCAGGTAGTTATAGAGGGAGAAGGTTCCCCCCCAGACTCTCCTTCAGGCTAAACAACCCCAGCTCCCTCNCCTGGGCACCATGTTGGCTCCTGTTCAGCCAGTTGTTAACCAGTACTGCCAGGTCCCTTGCTGCCAGGCTGCTCTCCAACTACTCATCCCCCAGTCTGTAGCTCTACTGGGGGTTACTGTGGCCAAAATGTAGGACCCTGCATTTGGCCCTGTTAAACCTCATCCCGGTGGCTTCTGTTCATTGACCAAGCCCGTCCATTAACTCCATCCTTCATTTTATTATTCATTATTCTTCTAGCATCCCATGATCCAGGACTGCATTTCTTCGTACTTGTACAATGCCTACCTACGGCTGTGTACCCTGAGATTAAACGATGCCACTAAGCACAACTGCAAAAGACAGCAGGAACTGACACAAAAAGCAAGGCAAGGTTTACAGTGCAAAAAATGAAACACACAAAGAAATTCCTGCAGCAATGAGAGCCATGGTGGAGATGTCTGCATTCTTTAGCTATTTTTAAAAGGCTGGCAAACAGGAAAACGTAAGTGATCAGGAATTCCATTTTCTAGTCAAAATTTTGCTGTTACTTTTGACATTTTGGTCCAAGACAGACAAGAAGTAAACAATTGTAAAATGGGAACAAATGTGTACTCTCTGTTCTCATTTTGGACCCACAAACTCTGAAGACCTTATACCACTACCATACTTTACCCGCTGAGCTTAGTGAACCAGCAAGGAACTTTAGTTCAGCCAAGTGACTACCAGCATGCTTTTACATACAAAATGCAATGGATTTCATAGCTGCAGAATGAAGTTATAAATCCAGCATTTAACATACTCTAACAACCAATGTATTCTTAAAATTTAGAGCAGAGTAAATGTACGCTTCATTAAAAGCTTTCTCAATGAATTTCAATTGCGAGACTGCATTCCATGCATTGAAAAGAACTGTTCAGAAACATTTTCTTTCAGTCCTTTCAGTGAATACTTACAGTAGAACTTCTGAGAACAACGAACAGGTGGATGACAAGAGCAGGACAGAAGTTATGCATTACGTGAAAGCTTTGCTGAATGTTCTGCTCAAATATATTTAGGATGCAGTTTTAATTCACAGCTGAACAGCTCCAACAGTTTGCCACCTACAAACTGGTTATCTCTGTCTCTTGCTGCTTATGAATATAATACTCTGCTCTATTCACTGCACCAGTCTGTGAAGGCTTTGAATTACAGCAGTCTGTGAGCTGCTATGGGATGAGCACCAGAGACTATGCAAGGAGGCAAGAAGGACCAGTGTCCTTCTTCTGATTTGGGGACTGACCTGCTGGACAGCNGGAGCCAGGAACCATGGAACAAAGGCGGTGGTAAAGAAAGGAAACATCTTCCATTTCAGGAGCATTAACACCACTGTTGCAGCTTAAGCTGTAGCTTTAATTTCCTTACAGCACTAAATCAATTCCTAGGAAGAAAATGATTACAGCCGAAACAAGGCCACTTGCATACTCTGTACACAGAAAACTCGTTGGACTCACTGCAAAGATGTCGGCTTCCTTGCTGAATTATCTTTTCTTTTATGTGCATTTCAACTGCCCTTTCCCAGTCCAGATTTCATACCTCTCTGCATTGTCCACTACGCTGGTGACACATGTCCCCAGCTGTTAACACCCCAAATGATCACAGAATCCCAGAATAATCCTGGTTGGAAA
>VZRI01011319.1:27974-48763 GCA_013397515.1 Upupa epops
TGTTCCTGCACGACTTGGTCTAGGTGGTCCTGCTGTGGCAGGAGGATTGGACTAGATGATCTTTTGAGGTCCCTTCCAATCCCCAATGATTCTGTGAAATACAGATTTATGCCATTCACACTGTGCTCCTGCTATTAGTAAAAGCTTCTTCACACTGCATATTAACACTATGAAAAAAACCAATTAAGTCGTTATTCATAGGAATTTTTAAGTAGGATAAGTAGGCACATTGGTGTGTCCCACATACACAGGGCACAACCAACAGACACACCAAGGTTTCTCAACATAAATTTAACAACGTGCAAACAGACCTCCCATTTGAACAGAGGCTGAGAGAACTGGGNACCCTGTTTGGAGAGAGTCAATAAACATCAGATGCAAAGTTACAGAAGATTTGGATCCTTCAGGAAAAAAAAAAAAAAAGAAGNTGGTATTTCAGTGTATCAAGGGTGGCTACCAGGAGGATGGAGACTCCCTTTTCACAAGGAGCCCTACAGAAAGGAGAAGGGGGAATGGTTACAAGTAGCTCCATGAGAGATGCTGACTGGATACAAGAGGGAAGTTTTTATATAATGACAGCTGTCAGACAGTGGAATGGTCTTCCAAAGGAAATGGTGGATTGCTCAACCACAGACAATGTCAAGGCTCAGCGTGACAGGGTTATGTGGCAGCTCATTTCAACTGTACCCTGCTTCAAGAGGTTGAACTAGATGACCCCTGAGGTCCCTTCCAACCTGCAAACCTGTGAAACAGTAACTCCTAGAAAGAGCTGTGCGCCATAAGGAGTAATGTCACTATAAGGAGTAACTGTGCCAGTTTTCAGAAGACAGTCACAAAATAAAGGTCTACCTCCATCCCTCCTCTCTCAAACTTTCTTATTTGTTTTAGTTTTGAATAAACAGGGTACTCATCTAGTTTTTATGATTTTAAGTTGAACAAATACCCTCTGGACAGGTCTGGAAATGCAGTTCTAAACATACAGCAAAACAGAACTTATAAACAAAAAGAGTCATCACTTTCCATACATTCCATATGGAACACAACAAGTATTTGCTGTATTACAGAATCACAGAATATTAGGGATTGCAAGGGACCAATACCCCTACCACAGCAGAATCTCCTAGATCAAGTTGCACAGGAACAGTCCAGGCATGTTTTGAATGTCTCCAGAGAAGGAGACTCCACAACCTCCCCGGGCAGCCCTTCCAGGGCTCTGTCACTCTCACCATGAAGAAGTTTCTTTTCATATTTATATGGAACCTTCTCTATTCCAGCTGACACCCCCTGCCCCTCATTCTATCATTGGATGACACTGAGCAGAGCCTGGCTCCTTCCTCCTGACACCCGCCCTTTCCATATTTATCAACATTAATGGGGTCACCCCTCAGTCTCCTTTTTTCCCAGGCTAAAGAGACCCAACTCCTTCAGCCTTTCCTCATCAGGGCGATTTATTTTAGCACACAGTCAGAATTCTGCCAAACACAAAAAGTCAGAGGGAAAACATTAACTGATACTAGACAAAATTTCTAACATTCTGCTGTTAGCGCTCAGTGTCATTTTCAAAACCTACCCAAGGAAGTGGTGAGTTTTAGGCACACTTTAGGTGAAAGACAACCCTGTGCACAAACCCATTCATAACAAAACTTGATGAAGTCAAACAGACATGCCTGTATCCGGTAAAACAGCAATGTGATTTTTACTTCTGCACGATCAACAGCAGAAAAGAAATTTAAGAAGTAGAAGATGGCAAAAGGTATCGATACAAACACCTACTTAGTTATTCCATGGGAAAGATGTCCTGCTTGACACACAAAGATTACGGTGTGATGCTAAGGCCATCCAGGCTGAAAAGCCATCAAGAAATAGCAGCCAATCCTTTAAGTAAGTGTACTTGCCTGTTGCAAAACAGACACGAGTGGTTTCAAGACAAAACTCTCCAGTTTAATGAGGCAAGTGAAAGCCTTTAGAAAGTCTCTCCAGATTAATGAGGCAGATGAAAGCCTTTACCACTGAGTAGTTTTCAGTGTTTCTCTTTACACTGCTAGAGACTGGTTCAAACACCTTCAAAAACTCATAGAAGTTTACTTCTTTACTTATCTGAAACGGGACAATACGAAAAAGCGCTGAATTATAGTTGGATTTAAGATAATTCAACACCACTAGAAACTCTTAGAGCTCTACAACATACAAGACACAGCATTACCAAGTCTGAGCTCTCAAATGCTTGCTGGCATCAACTGACTGCAAACCAGCTTCTTTCCTCCACTTATTCCTTACTGGAAAGACTTAAGGAAAGTTGCAAAGTGGGTTTTCTGTCTCCACAGAACACAACATTACATAAGAACTCTGATTATACATGCCTTGATAATAGTTTTGGCTTTCTTATCTCTTTAGACAGAAATACAGTGCAAAATACAGGACAAGGAAACTAAGCTGAATGACAAATGTCACTCCATAATTGGTATTTTTAAGTGCATTACTATAAGCAAAGCACTGGTACACATTCCATCATGTTCTGAAAGAGGTTAGAACAAGGCCGTAACAAAGATAGGTGGGAAAACCACAATGATGATGAATGGAGTGGAACATATCCCTTATGAAGAAGGGCTGAGGGAGCTAGGTCTCTTGAGCTTGGAAAAAAGGAGACTGAGGGGTGACCTCAGTAATGTTGATGAATATGGAAAAGGAGGGTGTCAGGAGGAAGGAGCCAGGCTCTGCTCAGTGACACTCAATGATAGGATGAGGGGCAACAGGTGTCAGCTGGAACAGAGGAGATTCCACATTAAGATGAGAAGAAACTTCTTCATGGTGAGGGTGACAGAGCACTGGAAGGGGCTGCCCAGGGTGGTTATGGAGTCTCCTTCTCTGGAGATGTTCAAAATCTGCCTGGACTGTTCCTGTGTGACTGGATCTAGGTGATCCTGTTCTGGCAGGGGGATTGGACTGGATGATCTTTCAATCTCTAACAGTCAATCCCTAACAGTCTCTGATTGTGTGATCTTTATTTCCTTTTTATAATAATAGAAAGCAGAAAAAGGGCAATCACAGTCTGAGTGGTGGAACAAGATTTGTCACATAAGAAAATGCAGAATGGAAAAGGCGAAGTAAAGACCTGGCTTTGGGGAAAAATGTTGCAGGGTAAGCACTTAGGCTACACATTTTCATAATTTATTAAGGAAAAGAACCCCTACAAGAGAATAAAATTAAGACTTAAACTGTAAGTATTATCTTGACTTTATTATTTTTTTTCCACAGAACAAATCATTAAGTGAGTCAGAAAGGTCCTTAATGTCCCATGCTTCTCAGTTGTTAGTATCACTTACATATATTACAAGAAAAGAAAACAAGCAGCTTTTATTTCTACAATGATTTTCAATGATTTTTTTTCATTGAGATTGTATTTTCCTTAAGTGACCACTGCTATCTTGAGGAAAATAGAAGAATTCACTACCACAGTGTTATGTACTTAGAGTAATTCTAAAACCAAAGGTAATTTTATTATTAAAAGGATTTATGAATTGCATACCGAAGACATATTTTACAACCACTACCAAATAAATTTTTAGTGTTCTTACATATATTTCTAAGTTTTGTACATGATTATTGAGGAAAAAAAATAGCTTTTTGATTTATCTTATGTAAAACATGGGTTTATCTGCTCCATTTTCTAGTGATTGGAAAGATAAATAGCAGCACGTGATGTGTCAGAGGGACTAAAATCTTACAGGGACTCAGGACAAACCTGGGTAGCATACAATCAATTATCAAGGAATCTTAAGATCATTTAGGAACGCTTTTCCCATTAAGTGGAAAGCACAATAGCAAGCAAATTCAGCCTATGGTAGGAAAAACCCCAACCCAACCAACCAATAAAAAAACCCTCCAATAAAACCCCAAACAAAACCCACGGAACCCATAAAAATTGTACTAATGGAGTGCCATTCCATATTAGAGACTTTGACAGCAGGAATAGAGAGCAGAATGTTAACGAGCAAGGGGTAAAGGATAAACAAAATGATATTAAATCTACTAACAACTCAAAGGTGATTCATTCCTTTACTATTTTTGATATTTTAAAGGTTTCCCAGGGTAGACTGGAAGCTCAGGTACCTAAACGCTGGGTCATGCCAGTAAAACAAGGTCACTGTGATATTTTGGCTGGTTTGGTCACTGTTCGCTTTTCTTTTTCTTCCTCCCAGTGGTATACTTTCACCAGTCTATGTTTACTGAGAACAAAAATTTAAGTTAAACACGAGTACCAAAATGAGTAAATCAATTCTAACGCAGGGACTCTATTTTCAGAGACTTTAAATCAAGTCATTGAATCTTCTCTCAAACCAGCAACTAATTCAAAAAGGAGTCTGAAAAACTGGCAAGATGACGAGATCAGAACTCACATACAGTGTATTTCTGCATTCAGTACAGAGAGCTAAGAAAGAAGCTGGAAATTAACTGGAAATAAAATACAGCATAACATTTCCAATAAAATAAGGTCATTGTTACTGATAAAACCAATCAGTACAAGAAATGATTGAAGTCAGTTTAAAACCTGGTTTGCTCTCTTTTAAAAACAGAGTATCACAACTTGTTTAAATCCTATTGCAAAGAACTAAGTATTAAGCAGCATGAGAAGTTAATTTTGCATTTGTGTGCTATCTAAATCTACATATTAATAGCAGCACTCGGATGAAGAGAAGTGACCAACAGTGCTCAGCTAAAAAGACAATCCTGAGCATCACAGCATGACTCAAGCTGACAATTAAGGACCTCAATTGCCTTAATTAGAACTAGAGTTAGCACTCAAATACAAAGTGAAGACTAAGGTCCTAATCAACTTTCTCCTGCAAAAAAATAGAAAGTCAGAACTAAACTACTAAAAGTGTTTATTGTAAAGATATAAAATGTTTGAGTTTACTCAACTCACTTTGGCTCCCCTACGAGAAAAAAGAACTTTGAGAAATGTTATCTTCATTGAAATGGTCATCAAGCATGGGAACTAGTTGCTCAGGGAAGTGTGATTCAATCACCACCCCCAGACATATTTAAAACCCACGCAGATGCAGAATCATAGAGCAGCTAGGGTTGGAAGAGACCTTAAAGCTCATCTAATTCCAACCCACCTGCACAGGCAGGGACAATTTCACTGGATCACATTACTCAGGGCCCCATCCAACCTGGTGTAGCGGTGGGCTTATTACAGTTACGTTAATGGTTGCACCAGACAATCTTAAAGGTCTTTTCCAACCTAAACAATTAGAATCACAGAATAAAATCATATGATTCTATAATTCTTCTCTGCATGGACTGACAAGTCACTGGAAAAATCCCTGTTTCTCCCTAGTAACAGCTGAGGAAGCGTTGAAGACTAGATCAGGATGGAGCACAGCAGTCTGAGCTACTTCAGTGGCAGTATTCCTTCTATACATTGTCCCACCATCTTGCATCAGCTTTAACAAACTCCAAAATAAAACAAGAAAATCTGGGATGAACAAGAAATTGTTCCCTGATTTGGGAACAGGGCAAAAAGGAAGAACATGTGGTCATAGCTGGGCAGGAAAAATCACCACTGCCTCAGCTTGGCACTTCACTAGGAGATCACCTTAGTTTTAAAAACCAGACTCTCTCAGACTGAGAGCGCTAACATTCAGAGGGTTGAAGTAAAATAAAAGCTGCTCTTCAATGGCAATCAAAGCCATGAAAAAAAAGGCTTTATTAACCCAGAAAAAGAGTCAAAATCATATACCAAGAAACTAGCACCTTACAGCTCAGGTAGTGTGATAAAGAGAAGGAAAAGAAAACCAAACTTCAGATTTCTATTTAGTACAAAAGGCAATCTCAGAAGGGCATGTGAGAGCAGGCAACACCATCAGAGTAAAAGACCACTGGCAGGAAACAGCAGCTGTTCAGCCTCTGCAACAGTAGTAACATGGCTTTGTGATCCATGAGTAAGAAGTAAAAACAATCACAGTTGACCCATCAATAAGGAATCAATATACAAATATAAATACTTTTTGTGCAGCTTTTTAGAGTAAGAGTAAACAGCAAAAAGTGGTGCACTCCCGATTGCTTTTTATATCAAAATCAAAATGTACCTCTAACTTCCATAACACTGAGAAATAAAGCCTTCTGAAATTTATAACTTCCATAAGGCTAAAGCATTCTAAACCTCCTAAAACAGATTTGGAGGCATACACCCCCACAACAGTACTTGGCAAACAAGACATCATTGACTGAAACAAAAATGAAAGTATGATGCAAAAGAAAGGACACAGATGTCTAGCTTTAGCCATAACATATAGGTGTAGGAAAACCACGGACAGTATGTGCTTTAAAAGACTGTTATCCTAACTTTTATAGAACAACATACAACGTGCACAAAGTAAAACAGAAAACTGTTTAATAGAGAAAGTAACAAGTTTTAGAAAGGAAAATATGCATAAAATTTCAATCATTTATTTTCAAATACAGTTAAAATATATTATACAGGAGAAATACCACAATAATGCTCTTCTATGAAGTTCCATCAGAAGTAGAGATTTTGTTTGTGTCTTCACTTAACTATTTTTCTACACGTGCAATTAGCACTCTTTGCGTGAGTAGGAATCAATTTCTGCAGGGTTAGATGCTTCGTACAGACAGTTTATACTTTATAATACAATTTGTTATCACATACCCATGTGTCTGCATGAACAGGCCTGATGTTGGTGAGAAGCACCTCTTCATAATTTCCGTAATCACAGAATTTAACAACTGCAGTTGTCCCAGAAGAATGAAGAGCTTCTATTTCTGCCCGGTAGAACTGAAAAGAGAAATTATCAAGAGTTGATCTCTAAATTTTTCAAAACTAAAATGTTAACCAAAATACCACAGAGAGCTTAACAACTACCTTTTAATACCTAAGTTTATGTGCACAGATGTTTAGCCTGAGTCAATATTATGCTTTGAGTAAGATCTGTATCAAATACTAAGCCAGATGTATCAACCTCCCACACAGTAGACTGTAAGGACAAGGCAGAATCTACTTAGAAAAGCAAAAAAAAACATGCAGCTTACGAGATTAGACTCAATATTTAAAAGACTTGTTTTCATTTCTCTGAAAACAGAACAAACTCGTGGCTATTACAAATGCTGTCATATGCAGAGAGGCATTACTGAAGGCTTTTTCTTAATACACATTTATCTGTTAAGTGCCTATCAGCCACACATACTCAAAGTATTGACACAGTTACCTATCATAACACAGAACAAAATATGACAGAAATACAAAACTGCCTTCAAACAGTCTTTTTTCTAAACACAAAATGTGATTTCATGCTATTCATGCAAACACACATCATCATCTTTCTTGAAGATATTCACTTTACCTTGCTTAACACGAAGAAATCACTGCCTTCCAATATGGTTGAGCTTAGTGTTTAGCATCATGTTTCAAAAAGGCAGCCACAACCTCCCTGGGCAACCTGTTCCAGTGTCTCAGCACCCACATTATGAAGAATTTCTTCGTGACTTCCAATCTAAACCTACCCTTTTCCAGCTGGAAACCATTCCCTCTGGTGCTACTATTACAAGCCCTTGGAAACAGCCCCTCCACAGCTTTCCTGTAGCCCTCTTTAAGTACTGGAAGGCCACTATAAGATCGACTCAGACTCTCCTCTTCTCCAGGCTGGACAGTCCCAACTCTCTCAGCCTGTTCCTGCATGAGGTGTGCTCCAGCCCTCCAATCATCCTTGTGGCCCTCCTCTGGACACATTCCAACAGGTCAATTGTCTTAGATGTGAGCAGCAATTACCTCAAAAAACCCAAACCTTCTAGTATAAGAAGCAATAACCTTTCAAGGGACAGCCTGGGATTACCTGACATGCACTTAGTTTGCAAGGTTCATACTTTCCAGAATTCCAGAAGCTCATCTCACAGTAATGTGAAGATGGCTTTCAAACAGGACAC
Organism: Upupa epops; assembly: GCA_013397515.1. Classification (NCBI taxonomy): domain Eukaryota; kingdom Metazoa; phylum Chordata; class Aves; order Bucerotiformes; family Upupidae; genus Upupa; species Upupa epops. The sequence goes on from VZRI01011319.1 coordinate 35,919, forward strand.
TACTCCAGGATAAGTAATTTTATATCACTCCAATCCATTCCTCAAGCTCCGTATTCCTATTTCAGAGAGTTAACTCACTGCACGTTGCCACTAGCACAATGTTTTGCACACTGCTTTGATCATACAAACCCAAGGGAGAATGAAGTCACAGTGCTGAGCTAACACTATTTACTGCCTGTGAACCTTACGATAAATAACAACCAACCACAAAAAGACAGAAAATGATAGGAATAAAACCTCCTCAAAGAATAGTAATACTTGAGGTAATTCTCAGATTATCAGAAAGGTTCAAACACTGAAGAAACTGCCCAAGAACAGTAATAGGGAACTCCTGAGCAGGTAATAACTAACCAAAGAAATAGCCTAAAACATTTTAGCGAAGGATAAAAGGAAAGTTTCTTGCTGGAAGAGACAGTTAGGAAAAAACTTGGAGAGGCACATTTAAAAATCAACAAAACAAACCTCATGCAGGATAACTCATTTGTTTTACAAGGCCTTCAGCTAATAATCTACTAGTGACAACTAAAAGCAAGCCTTTTGCTATTTCCTTTCTGTAATGATCAAAACCATAGAGGAAGATTTTTAAACAGCACTATTCCTGCAGATTCTTATGCAAAGTAAAGATTGCACTGTCTCTTGAAAAAGAAATATGGGCCCTTAGATACACATTCATGCGACAACTGTTTCAGTCAGGAGTTCAATCATTGAAAACAAGAGAAACCTTCATTTCTGAGAAGACAGAATTTCATAGAATCATTAGGGACTGGAAGAGACCTCAAAAGATCATCCAGTCCAATCCCCCTGCCACAGCAGGATCACCTAGACCAAGTCACACAGGAACAGATCCAGGTGGGTCTTGAACGTCTCCAGAGAAGGAGATGCCACAACCCCCCTAGGCAGCCTGTTCCCCAGTGCTCCATAACCCNCAGCAGCTCTGTGTCCTTCTTGAACTGAGGGGCCCAGAACAGGACACAGTACTCCAGATGCGGTCTTACCAGTGCAGAGTAGAGTTTCACATAATTAATGTAATCACTACATCTGAGTGAAAAACAAAAACCAAAACAGAAACTAGGAAGCGAGCTGCTAAACACCTCTGCACAAAATCCACATCTGTGCTAGCATGTTACATCTCCCACTTGTACATAAGCAAATATTCAAGTCACAATTTGAAGTACTCAGCATTCAGCAAAGACATACCTTGTTGTCTTCCCAATAAAGGGCAAAACATTCATCCCCTGGTCTCCAACTTTTTCCATACTCTGAAGGAACTGATGGTTCTAGTATCTTCTCTGGTTTGATGGGCCCAGATCTCCTTTTGGGACCAGTGTTGTAGTACAACATTTTATCATCAAAAGATTGGACTGTAGTGGGTCCTGATGATTTGATAGGTCCTACTCGTCTTCCTTTCTGATGATGTTCAGTATCTCCATTTGGTACAGCACTAAAATTATCAGTTCTGGCAGGATTTTGGTAATCACTATTAACACCGTAGTGTGGCTCACTTTTTACCATAAAGGCTTCGTTATTCATTGTTCGTGCTTTCCTGTCACAAAAATGCTCAGAGTTGTGTATTTGGTTTTCCCTTTTCCCACGTTTCTGATTATTGTTGTCTGTAGAATCTTGTGCAGTAGAGTTCTCCTTGAACTCCGTGAAAGATACCCCTTTTCCTACTCTGTTTTGCGTATTGTTATCCCTTTTTTTGAAAGAAGTTTCACTCTGGTGAGAGGCTATGGGATAACTCAAATCCTTTGGCCTGTCATTTCTAGGATAATGTCTATCACTTTTATTTTTGTCATCTGTCCAATGCTCCACAGAGCTGTGCCTTTCAGGACCTCTGTTTCTTGGTAATCCACCACTTTCCAAAGCCTGCCTTGAATTTTGAATATCCCTTTGAAACCGAGGGGGTTTCTCATTCCTTGGTTGTCTCATGTCATTGCGAGAAACGTGTCTTGAATGATTCTCTTTGATGCCGTTCTGTTCCGCATTTGTAACTTTGTGCTGTACTTGCTGTGGTGGCTGAAATGGCAATTTTGGTTCTACAAAGAAAAAAATCATTTGAATTATTAACACATTTCACACAAGCATACTGGAGAAACAGTCTTTCTAACTGATAAAGGTACAGCATTACAGTTATTCATAGATCCACAGAATGGTTCAAGTTGGAAAGGATCTTTAAACATCATCTAGTTCCAACCTTCCCGCCATCAGCAGGGACACCCTGCACTAGACCAGGTTGCTCAAGGCCCCAGCCAATCTGGCCTTGAACACTTCCAGGGAGGGGGCAGCCACAACCTTCCTGGGCAACCTGTCTCAGCACCCTCATCAAGAAGAATTTCCTCCTGACTTTCAGTCTAAACCTCCCTTCTTCCAGCTGGAAACCATTCATCCTGATGCTACCACTACAAACCCTTGTAAATAGCCCCTCCCCAGCTTTTATGTAGCCCCCTTCAAGTACTGAAAGGCTGCTATAAGATCTTTACCTTTGTGGTACAGAAATGGAATGGTACACAGCACACTTAGCATACACTTGAAATGTAATTCCCAGTTACTGGAAAACACACACTACCCTAGGCTGTTCCTCAAACCAAACCACCTGCCAATATAAGGAAAGCTGAGCATAGCTCAGCTCCAGGAGGTTACTCCTATCTCACTGTTGATTTGAATAACAGCCATTTAAGACAGAAAAACACGGCAAAAGAAAAAGGAAGGAAAATGAGGCGAGGAAAAGAATACTTTTAATCTGAACTGAAACGTTCTGTACAAATAACTTGCTACTGCATAGCAGCATAAAAGACAAAAGCAAGAAACAGAAGAGATAAAATGAACGCAGCTGACAAACCACAGATCATGGGAATAGTAACAAATCCCACAACTCTGGTGACCCTGATCAATGAGCCATAACAGGAACGACTCACTCATTAGCTTCAACAGATTCAGCCAGAACTCTGAGTAATAAGAAGAAAAACAAAATTATCCTGGATATCATGACAAACAGTCAATTTGCTATGGGGTACTGGGGAGAATGGGGACTTGGAGGATCTGTAAAACTTTTTATGGAATTACTTCTTGTGCTTAGGCAAAAATGGTAATTTTAGTAGGAGGCTTAGGTGAAGAGCCAAGGGAGGAGAAAGAGCAAAACTAATCCAGAAGTACTAAGCATGACAGAATAAAGACAGAATATTAAGCTGGCCAGCTACAAGTGAGCAGGCTCCTGGCCAATATACTTGCTGGGACAAGTCTTGCACAGGATCACTACAGGCTGCCTCATCCTCTTAAGTTCTGTTTCTAGCAGTCCTTTATGATCATCTACTTTGAGTATGAGGGGACATGCTTTTGAACTTGAGGCACAATAGGCTGAGCAGGACAAGAAAGATTTGGCAGATGAACACCGGAGAGACCACAGCTCTGAAGGCCATCTACCAGAGAAACCATAAACCTACGTAAGTACACACACATAACCCTCCTGAAAGCTTCAGAACGCGCTGGCCAGGAGGCTGGACAAGAGGCATCTGAGATGTGGACCAGAGGTCACAGGAACAGGGAACACGTACATACCCATGTGAGTATGTGCAGCATGTGCTAGAAATGAGATTCATAGACTGGTTCAGGGTAGAAGAGACCTTCAAGATCATCTAGTTCCAACGTCCCTGCCATGAGCAGAGACACCCCCCCCCCACCAGACCAAGATGCTCAAGGCCCCATCTGATCTGGCCTTGAACACTACCAGGGAGGGGTCATCCACAACCTCCCTACGCAACCTGTTCCAGTGTCTCAGCACTCTCATCGTGAAGAACTTCCTTCTGACTTGCACACTTTAAACATGATTGAAAAGGGAAACATTAGACCCTTTAGAAGAAGTCATGCTCATATGAGCTATTTTGTGCCATGGGGGTGCTATTCTCTTGCTCGTTTTCATCCATGGTAGCTGGCCATGTATGCATTGTGTGCTGGAGTTTGGTGTGCATGGACAGACCTGGTGGGACTCCACACCCACACTCTCTTCTCTCTGGCCACAAATACATTCCTGTGCTAAGGAAAATTAAAAACTTCAGTTTATATGTTATCACTAGAAGCAATTAGTATCGATATCTGACAACAAATTTATCCATTTCTATAATGACTTGGTGCACAGTAAGTTACAATTGAAAAACAGTTCCAAGAATCACACTGTTAGTAGCTCACTGAATTTTTACTGATTCAAAGGACCTAACACAAAAGCATGTAAACACTCAAAGCCTGGCAGAAAAATCAAACATGCATATTCTTCCACAACTACAGAAAGTTTATGGAAATTTATATTTCTTGCAGTTTGAAAATCATCGACATTTCAAGCTTTAATTTTGGTGCCAAAAGAGCACTTTATTTTGAAAGCTGGGGGTAGCTTTCCCAGCAGACCCCCTGCGTCAGTGTCCTGACACTAAAGGTGATGGCTAGACAGAGTCTATGAAAGGCAATGTACTTCCTGCCTTCTACCCTTCTTCTCCAGTACGTCTTGCAAGCCAGAGAGCTCCCCTCACCCCTGGTTGCGGGGCTAGCAATGGCTCTCAGCCTACCTGTCACTGAAGGGTGGAACACTGAAGAAGTCCAAGCCTGGCTGCAGCTCTGCCGTGGGGTCAACTACAGCTCTCTTTTGCATGAGAGCTCAAATGCACAGAGACAAAACTCTTGGACTGTGGCCAGCACCAGCTCATTCTGGCTCCTGACAGAGCGCTGAAGAGATGACCCACTGCCCACACCTGCAGCTCCCTTTGGTGGGGGCGAAATTGCAGCCTTCCGCTCCTTCTCTGAGGGCTCAAATGCAGAGAGCCAGCACCAGCTCATTCCAGTTCCTGACAGCAGGCTAAAGAGAGGGGTAGCTCCTCAACACCGCTTCTACAGCCTGATCACTATTGAAGATGCCAGACAGCGGTGAACTCCTAACCCTCTCCATCCCTCAGAGCCCTAACCACAGGGGAGAAGAAGGAAAAAAGAGAGAAGGCCAAGCAGCAGGCCCTGAAGAGATCCTGACTACCACAACAGGCATGGCCTCATGTGACCAGAGCCATGTCACCTCTGTCCCCACCAAGACGCTGTATGCTCTGCCTCTGAGAGTCTGAGAGAAGCCTCTGATAAAAGAGAGAGAGATTCTAAGTACCCATCTCCTAAACCTTTGGCAAACGCAGAGAGACTGCGGATCTGATATATTCTTATCTGAGATGCTGTTACAGCCTGAAGATCAGCAAGTATCTGTCGGCCTTGGTCTCACTATGAAAAACTCCTGAGACAAGAGGACTTAGAAGGAAGCCTGCAACGTCAGAGCGGGCCGCGGTTTGCAAGAGGATCAGAAAGGAGACTCTTCCACAAGCATCACAACGTAAGAGGGCTTCAGGAGACCTACCGAGTTCTATGGATGGAGGGGATGGCTGGACACCCCCTCTGGTTAGAGCGTTGGTGTATGCTCTCTTTCCCCAGGGCCTCTCACCTAAAGCCAAAAATTAATGTGTCTCCCATTTCTCTCACTGTGTGTAAAGGCAGTGTGATACAGTGTCTGTTCTGTCATTTTTATTTTTTTACTTATTAGGGGATTTTTCCTTTTCTTCTTGGTGATGGGTTCAATAAATTCTTTCCTTTTTAGCAAAGTTGTTCCACTGGCTGTTGAAATCTCACCGAGAGCTGGTTGCTGTGCTTGAATTGCAGGCACCAACCCAAACCAATTTAAACCCTCACTCTTAAATCATAACACTATTCAATCCACACTATTTAATAAATAGTTTTAGCTGTAGTCTAGGTGTCTTAATGAGATTTGCTAGTTTTACTAGACACAGAAAGATCTGGATGCAATACAACTTTGAGCAGCCTACCGTCACGTAGCTGCCCAAATCATCTCTTTCTACTCATTCTTCACCTCTTTCACCAGCTTTCCAATAGAAATCACAGGCATTCCTATGTGAGTCAGTATTTTCTCATCTTAACAAATCAGAAGTTAATTTAGAATTCAAACACTACTTGCCTTCTTTAATAAGGATTATCTGTAAAATAGGACTTTTAAGTTTTATTTAGAGTTATAGCCCACTATTCCATAAAGAAGCACAAAGCTTTAGAACAGTTAACTGCTGAGGAAAAATATCAACACATTTAAACATTAGCATGAATAGCCTTACCCAGAACTAGGTAGTTAAGAAAAATTCCTCTTTACTCCTTCTGATTAAGCAACATACACATTCACAGTGTGTTCAGAGAAAAAGCTATCTGCTGCATGCTTAGCAACCACAAATTTCCAACGTGTCAGTTGCAATAGTAGCACTTCCAGATGATAACGTTAGTTATTCCTGCCCAACATAACGTGATCATGATACAGAAGCAACAGGCTGACTTTAAAGCACAGGAAAAATCAAACTACTACTGTTAGATAGCATGGAAAAGAGCAGAGAATTTCAAAACAGCGAATGCAAGCATCCAGAAAACAACTGCTGTTTTTCTACTCTAACATTAAGATATGTAAAGTCTAGTAAACTGATGTCTTGACAGAAGATGTGCTTGCTGTACTAAAAGCTTCCCAGGAGACTACATCAGAGCTACACACTGGGGTATGAGTGGCTGGAGGGGAATCTGGAAGAGAGGGACCTAGGAATACTGGTCAAAAACTGGCTAACTATGAGCCAGCAGTGTGCCCAGGTGGCACCAAAGGCCAATGGCATCCTGGCTTGGATCAGTAATAGTGTGGCCAGCAGGAATAGGGATGTGATTCTCCCCTTGGACTGGGTAGGCCTCATCTTCAGTTCTGCATGCAGTTCTGGGCCACTCACTTCAAGAAAGAGATTGAGGTACTGGAGTGGGTCCAGCGGAGAGCAACGAGGCTGGGGAAAGGACTAGAGGGAAAGTCTGATGAGGACAGGCTGAGAGAGCTGGGGTTGTTTAGCCTGGAGGAGACTCAGGGAGGATCTTCTCCCTCTCTAGAAGTACCTGAAGGGAAGTTGTAGACATGTGGGAGTCAGGCTCTTCTCCCAGTTAACTAGTGACAGCATAAGAGAATTGCCTGAAGCTATGCCAGGGTAAGTTTAGGCTGGATGTTAGGAAGCCCTTCCGCACAGAAAGGGTGATCAGACACTTGAATGGACTGCCCAGGTCAGTGGTGGAGTCCCCATCCCTGGAGGTGTTTAAGGACAGACCGGATGTGGCACTTAGTGCCCTGGTCTAGCTGATGTGGTGATGTCAGGTCATAGGCTGGGTTTGATGATCTCAGGTCTTTTCCGGCCTCAATGATTCTGTGATTCTTGCACAATTCAGGGCTACTATATGTGCCTCACTGCAATACTGTGCTTCATGGATTACTCCATTATGATTCATGTATTTGTAAAATATGTTAAAGGTTTCAAATATATTGGTAATGCATCAGAATATAAAATTGTACTGACAGGTCCCTCTCTGCCAGGCTGCTCTCCAGTCACTCATCCCCCAGTCTGTATCTGCAGGGGGTTATTGTGGCCAAAACGAGGGACCCTTCACTTGCGCCTGTTAAAACTCATCCCATGGGCCTCTGCCCATTGACCCAGTCTGTCCAGGTCTCTGTGCAGCATCCTCCTCCCCTCCAGCTGGGTGTCATCCGTGAATTTCCCCTCATCCAGGTCATCAATGAAGATGTCAAAGAGAACTGGGCCCAGCACTGATCCCTGGAGGACACCACTGGTCACTGGACACCAACTGGGTGGGGCACCATTCACAACCATTCTCTGTGCCTGTTCATCCAGACAGTTTTTAACTCAGCAGAGGCTGTACCCAACCAATCCATGAGCTGCCAGCTTTTCCAGGAGAATGCTGTGGGAAATGCCATCATATGAAAAAAAGAATAAATAAATCCCACACATCTTGGTTTACCTCAAGTTTAATGGCGGAGTAGGAGAGAAATTCAAACTTGAAAGCACAAAAATGTCCTCTCCCTTTGGAAATTTCTGGAGTTGGGTGCCCAAGAGTGTGCGTGTGTATCCTTCTGCTTGTGACAAATGCTCACCTTCCCCTAAAGTTAATGAGGGATAGTGAGAAAATATCTGCCAAAGGCAATTGTTTGCAACCCTCCTACACAGTCAGGGCCTTTTTTGTCACTTATCTTCTGCAGATAACACTGGCGGCAGTGAACAAATGAGTAGCTAAATAAGGTGGGATGCTCAGATACAGAGTGGAAACTTGAGTCCACATGACACTGATCTTATACAGCAGCATTCAAAGCACCACAGGAGTGCGGTTTCTAGTGATGGGATGCATCTTTGAAGAAGTGAAAAACAATTTTTTTTGAAAACAGTAAGAAAAATAATCTTCAAGGAGAGGCTAGAAAAGCTCAATCCACACAGCTAGAACAGCCGATGGATAAAATACTGGTCAATTATGTAAGTAGCTACAAGGAAAGTAGATTTTGATAGCTCTCTATACAGCAAGAAAGACATCGTATTACACAGCAATTACAGGCTGAGGATAGAAAATTTAGAGTCTTTTTTTTAAAAGACTGATCTTTAATTGCTGAAGCAATTAACCTTGGAGTCAAATTAATTCACCGACTTAAAATCAAAACTGCACATCAAAATTTCTAGTTCAGTCAAAGCCTAACAGTTTGAGCAAGAAACAGATGACAGCCTGAATCAGCCCTAGTAACGAACTACACAGACGTGATACCTCTCACTTGCATTTTCGGTGATCCCATCAAAGCTGTAGTTTGTAGCACCAGAGATTTGGTTTAAGAGGAAAAGCATGAAATGTCCACCACAAACACAGCCTGCCTCTTGTGAGGACTGAAGAGGCAACTCTAGGCAGCTTGAAACTGAAAAGGATTTGGCCTTTTGTGCCCTGGGTCAACCAAACCACCACTATTTTTCTCACTACCTACTTCATTTAACAGCAAATAAATAAGTAATTATTTTAACAATAATCCTTGCCAGAGTCTTTCAAAGACACTGATGGCTGCTAAAAGCTTTCACTGCTTTGAATTGGACCAGGTGGAACCACCAGCCTGTTCTTAGCCCTTAAGAACCAAAGAGAGATTATCTACAACACACCTCGTTCTCAGTATTTTGTCCATTATTGCTTACATTCTACAGTCAGAGCTCTAGGATCTGCTTTGTTCTCCCTGATAATACTTGTGTTTACTTATTTAAGCTGGCAAAGATGGATGAATTGTTCCTTATAACAAAAGAAAAATAACAAAAATATTAATGGGGAAAAAAATCTCGTGTTCAGTAGCAGAAATAATCCAAGTGCAAACAAAGGCTGCTGGTTGACAGCAACTTTGTCTACTATTTTTGTTATCTCTCACAGTCAGCAGGGGTTTTTTTGCCAACAAAAACTCAAACTACTTCATTTCATCACGGAAATAATGTCATAGGTGTCACCAACTGTTCGCTGTTATAAATAAATACATCTGCAGTATAAAGCTATGGGTTTTTTGCTTCAGTTCTTTGCATTTCATTTAAACAAAGTGTGCTTACTATGTGCTATTAAAGGACTAGCAGATCACAGAGTCAGGTATTTAATAGCTTCAATAGCTGGTAGTACTCAAAACAGTTTTTCATTAACTCTGAACTAAGCAGATGAAACATGAAAGAAGTCCTAAGACACCATTTACAGGGCAAAACACTAAGACCTTCATTTCTTGTAAGTAATTTGTGCATCTTTTAAAAAACAGACAAGACCCCTCACCAAACCCCGAAAGAATATTGTTCTTAGCTCTAAAAAGGAATACAAGTGCCTCCAAAAAAAATACAAAGGCATTTCAATTCATAAATGCTTTTCCATTTGGTCTAAATCTAACTATGAAACGATACCAAATTAATGTAAACAAATTCAACAAGCATGCTGCAGCTCCTGTTCACAAACAGTATCATCTCCCTGGTTACTGCAGATTGAGAACTGAATTTATAAATTATAGAATCACTGAATGTGTATCCTTCTGCTTGCGATAAATGCTCACCTTCCTCTAAAGTTAATGAGGGCTAGTGAGAAAATATCTCATCCATTCCTCATAGCTGGAAAGGACCTTCAGGATCACCAAGTCCAGCTCTCACCCCAACATCTCCCCAAACCCTAGACCATGGTCTCAAGTGCTCGATCTACTTTTTAAACACCTCCAGGGATGGTGACTCCACCACCTCCCAGGGCAGCCTGTTCCAGTGCCCAACCACCCTCTCAGTAAAGAACTTCTTCCTAATGTCCAATCTAAACCTCTCCTGATGCAGCTGGACGCCTCATCCTATCATTAGTAATTTTGGAGAAGAAACCAGCAGCAGCCTCTTGATAACCTCCTGTAGAGAACTGTAAGTTCTCCTCTCAGCATGCTCTTCTCTAAACTGTGTAACTCCAGTTCCCTCAGCTGTTCCTCACAGGGCCTGTTTTCCAGACCTCTCATCAGCGTCACTGCCCTCCTCTGGACCTGCTCCAGCACCTCAATATCCTTCTGATACTATGGGTGGCCAAAACTGGACCCAGTACTCAAGGTGTGGGTGGGCACATGAGTGCAGAGTACAGGGGCACCATCACTTCCTTCCTCCTGCTGGTGACACCATTCCGGATCCAGGACAGGATGCTGCCGGCCTTGGCCAACTCAGCACACTGCTATGCTCAGTATTAATGAGGTTTTACTTGCAATTAGAAACAACAGGTAAGAAAAACAAAGAATGCAGAGAGAACATCAGATCCATCCTCCATGTACTGGAAGAATTCTTCTTTTCAGATAACTCATCCGCAGATCACTTGAATTTTTGAGGAAAATGTGTCACAGCACAAAAAGGACAAAACTTTTATCTCAGTTCTGCAAAACTGCTTTAAGCTTCTACACAGACTGTCAGTCATTCAGAAGAAACTACAATCCGTCTGAAGTGCACAGAGTCTAATGCTTGCAGTAACAGCAAATATGGCCATTCCAGGTAATAATACGCTCCTAATCACATCCATTAGCTTATTACAGAACCACAGAATGTTAGGGATTGGAAGGGATCTCAAAAGATCATCCACTCCAGTGGCCCTGCCAGAGCAGGATCACCTAGATCCAGTCGCACAGGAACACGTCCAGGTAGGTTTTAAATATCTCTAGAGAAGGAGACTCTATGACCTTCCTAGGCAGCCCCTTCCAGGGCTCTGTCACACAGTGGGAAGAAGTTTCTTCTCCTCTTGATGTGGAACCTTCTATGTTCCAGCTGACACGCACTGCCCCTGGTTGGATGACACTGAACAGAGCCTGGCTGCTTCCTCCTGACACTCATCCCTTTCCATATTGATCAACATTCATGGGCTCACGCCTCAATCTCCTTTTCTCCAAGCTAAAGAGACCCAGCTCCTTCAGCATTTCCTCATCAGGGAGATGTTCCACTTCATTTGTCATATCTGCACTGAACTCTCTTAAGCAGCTCTGTGTCTTTCTGGAACTGAGGGGCCCAGAACTGGACAATATTCCAGGTGTATTCTCACCAGAGCAGAACAGAGGGAGAAGAGAATGTCTTTTGTTTACTAACCATCCCCCTTCTAATCCACGCAAGGAAGCCATTGGCTTTCTTGGCCACAAGGCCCATTAGCTGACTCATGGTCATCCTGCTGTTCACCAGGACGCCCAGGTTGCTTTTACCTGCACTGCTCTCCAGCAGGTCAGCCCTCAATCTGTACTGGCCCCTGGGGTTGTTCTTGCCCAGATGCCATGCTCTACACTGCTGTCTTGGGTTATGGAATCAAGAAGATTGTATTCTATTTTCATCTNGCTGTTGCCCACATACCAGACTCTACACTGCCCTTGTTGAATTTCATTCAGTTCCTCCCTGCCCAACTATCCCGCCTGTCTAGGTCCCACTGAATAGCAGCACACATGTTCTTTCTGTTCGCACAAAACCTAAGACAGCTAATAAGCAAGCATAAAGAAGAATAAAAATGGCATAAAATTAACACTTTCAGTAGCTAATGTTTAAGAAGTGTTTGAATTCAGGCTGGCGTATTTCTTGAAGTTTTGGCCACAAAAGAAGCACTTTTAAAGTGAGAAAAAGCCTGCAATTCAATTCCACATGCCTGTGTATGTCTTCAGAACTCCATCTGGAGTAGGACTCTGCAAGACAAAAATTAAACTTGGCAGAGAAACAGGGCCCTGTCCTCTGGGTGAGGCACAGTGAGTAAGGGAAAATAAAAACTAACAGAATGAAAGTGAGCAACCGCTTCAAACCCATTGATTCCCAAGTAACTGGAAGTACAAGAATGCATACATATAGACACACTCATATACACATATAGCATAGGCTGAGACCAATGGGATGAGGTTTAACAAGGCCAAGTGCCGGGTCATGCACTTCAGTCACAACCCCCAGCAGCAGGGGAGGAGTGACTGGAGAAATGCCTGGCAGAAAAGGACCTGGGGGTGCTGGTTGACAGCTGGCTGAACAGAAGCCAGCAGGGTGCCCAGGTAGCCAAGAAGGCAAACAGAATCCAGGCCTGGATCAGGAATAGCGTAACAAGCAGGAGGAAGTGATGGTGCCCCTGTACTTGGCACTCATGTGCCCACACCTTGAGTACTGGGTCCAGTTTTGGCCACCACAGTATAAGAAGGACTTTGAGGTGCTGGAGCAGGTCCAGAGAAGGGTCGTGAGGCTGGTCAGACATCTGGAAAACAGGCCTTGTGAAGACCAGCTGAGGGAACTGGAGTTGTCTAGTCTCAAAAAGAAAATGCTGAGAGAAGACTTTATAGCTCTCTACAACAACTTAAAAGAAAACTGTAGCAAGGCTAGTGCTGGTTTCTTCTTCCATATTACTAATGACAGGACAAGAGGAAATTGCCTCAACCTGTGTAAAGGGAGTTTTAGATGAGACATTAGGAAGAAGTTCTTTCCTGAGAGAGTGGTTGGGCACTG
>VZRI01011320.1:0-36709 GCA_013397515.1 Upupa epops
GAAGAGGACTTGTCCCAGTACTGTTCCTTGATGGACCCCACTAGATACAGGCCTCCAACTACACTCTGTCCCATTGCTGGCTCATAGTCATCCTGCTGTCCACTAGCACTCCCAGGTCCCTTTCTCCTACACTGATCTCCAGCTCTCCAACTAGACTCTGTCCCATTGACCATTACTCTCTGGCTCCTATCCTGCAGCCAGTTCACAATCCACCTCACTACCAAATCATCCAGTCCACACTACCTCAGTTTGGCCACTAGGATGCTATGTGAGACCGTGTCAAATGCTTTACTAAAGTCAAGATAGACCACATCCACTGCTCTGCCATCATATATTCAGCCGGTTATGTGCTCATAAAAGGCTATCAGGTTGGTCAAGCATGAATTCCCCTTGGTGAAGCCATACTGACTGTCCCTAATTACCCTCTTGCCTGTTATGTGTCTAGAGACAGCATCTAGGACAAAGTATTCCACCACCATTCCTGGGATGGAGGTGAGGCTGACCAGTCTACAGTTACCAGGGTCATCCTTCTTACCCTTTTTGAAGATTGGAGTGACAAAAGGTGGGCTCATCCAGGATTTGAACCCAGGACCTCTCAAACCCAATCCAAGAATCATACCCCCAGATCAACAAATCAGTTAATAAAATCTATACCTTAAATCCTTTGCATTCTAAGTCGCCTCTGACTTGCACTTAAGAGTCACTAGTCACCCACAGAAAACAGACACTACCAGCAGAAAGAAGTTACACATAGACAGAAGACCAATTGCCTGAAATCTCTAACAATTGTATCTTGACACATCTTTAACTGAATTATGTCAAACGGGAAAAGAAGGCCAAATTGAGCTGTATGAAGACTACTCTCAAGACAACTCAAGACAGATAAGATGTCAATTGCTACAATCTTTACAACAATGGAAGTTCTGACTAAACATGAAAATATACGATCTTGATTTTCTAATGCCATGCATACTACAGAAAAAGTGCATTGCTGGCATGTCTAGTTATGAGAAAGAAATTACAGAGATTATAAACCATACAAAATGTTACTAAAACCCACTTGAGAGCCCCAACACTTTCCCCTTTGGCAATCTGATAGCTTCCAATGATGCACTTATGAAATCTGAAAAATACTGGTATTCTCAAATTTTCAAGGTTGTGTCTTTTGAGAGGATGAGGAAGATACTTAATATAAAGCTTTTTACTGAAAAAGGTTCTCTTCTGTTTGTCCTTCCTCAAATAATTTCAATTTAATTTCACTTCTGATTTCACAAACATTGAAGTACTATTTTCAAATGTGTTTTGACATTTAAAAAATAAGATACATTTTAATTGTTGCAGAGGAAGATAAGCTTTACTTATAAAACTGTAGATCTCGACAAATATGCCCTCAGGTCACCTAAGCTCCAGTAACCTTCACTGAAAATTAAGCTTCAAAGTCAAGTATATTTGTTAGACTGTTTCATGATCATTAGTCCTTAGCAATCTAAATAAACACCTCTTAGTGTTGCAGGGTTAGAAGTACCAAATACATTCTCATACATGGAAACTGGAAAACTAATAAAAACCACATTTTCTAAACCTTTAGTAGCGTTTCCCCCAAGCAAATACAAGGTCTGCCTGTTTTTTCTCACCAAGGCCTTCACCTGATTTCCAGCAAGCAAACAAAACCCAGTAACCTACAGAAAATGACAGGATACAATATAAGCAAGAGAGGTCATTTCACCTTGGAAATAAAGATACAGCACTCATCTGAAAGATATTACCCTCTCAATACCCAGAACAGCAGCTGTGCTCCAGTAATCAAACATGTATGGGAAAGCACTCTGTACGCACTCTTAGCTTTGCACTTAGGACATGATGGATGTGTCTGTCTCCAAAATAGAGAAATCAGTTTCATTACTACTGTAACTAGCTCTCTGCTAAAGGTTAAACTACATTCCTGCCTGTAAAACAGAAAAATTAAACATCTCCATACATTTCTCATGCAACACTAAATTAAAAAAAAGCTGGAAGTTTGAGGATTTTTCTCTGCTAAAACTGCTATTTAAAAAAACATCAAAGGGCACACTGACACCTCAGAACAACAGCACAACAGCCCAGTGCTAGTCATGAGAAGATACTAAGTAAGAAAAAGTGAAAACTGTGAGATTACAGTTTGGTTTGTTACTTGTTTCCCAAGTCCCAGTGTACAACCCTCCACTTTCTCATACAAGCAGAAACAAATTATGGTCGGTTGTTTTTTTCTTTAAAAAAAGCATTCTTCCAAACGTAACTTTTATATTTACTTTTTAAGAGCCCTATGTGTCCTATTTCCATAGTCTAATCCTGACTTCTTGGAATAAAAGATCACCCTCTAAATAGGTCTGCGCATTACTGTTTCTTTTCTCAAAATAAAGCTGGGTCCCATGTGTATCCAAGATTCCATCTGTACACTTACACTCTGGTGTGTTTTTTGGCCTATACAGGATGACTCAGGAAGAGACCACAGGAGGTATCCACCTGAAGCTCAGTCACAAGCACATCCAGCTTTGAGCTCGGCTCAGGTCCTTACCCATTTGGAGCTGGAGACAGCGCAACTGGCTTGTCCTTGTGGCAAAAAGATTAATTCTTCATAGACAGTTTGATTTCTCCCATTCCACACACTACCATGAAGAGCTTGCCTGCAACTCCTCCATCCCCTGGGCTGTCACTGGATGACCCTGAAGTCATCCTTCCTCCCAGCAAAACGAACCCCAGTCCTGCAGCCTCTTCTTGCAGATCAAGGGCTCCAGCTCCACCACTTCTGTGGTCTCCCCACAATCTGTCACTGTCATGCCTGCAACAGGGACCCAAAGCAAAAGCAGTACCTAGATGGTGCCTGACAGGTGCTGAGCAAAAGGGACAGTCCTTGTCTTCCCCTGGCTCTTATTAGGCTCTGTGTCCTGTTCGTACTGTTCCAGGCACAACTCTCCCTTTTTTCTGTTGCCAAGTTGTGACCCAGAGCTGCTCCTTGGCCTGTCAACCCCTGACTGAATCATTTCAAGAGGTATTTACATACATAGAAATATTTTATTTAAACTTTTCATTTAAAAGCAAAGTGATTTCCGCTTGTCTCATGGAACTTTTGCAACTTTCCCTGTTGGGCCTATAGACAAAGACAGGTTTTACTTCCCTACAAATATTTGGACATATTTACCCATGTCTTCCATAAAAATCCAGCTATTCTTTGAACATATTGATGCATACCTTCAAGTTGCCCTACAAGTAGAGAAACCTCTGAATTTGCAAAGGTATCCCACCCCAAGTGCAAGTTGTCTTGGCACATCCCCTGAGAAATTTCACATAGCATCTATAGTTTTCCAAATAACAGTAATGCACCGATGTTTCATGTGTACAGATACAGGTATCTCGACCAGATGAATGAACGCAAGCTGCTTTGCAAAAAAACAACATAGTTTATTAGATGTCTTTTGAGATAAACCTTCCAAGTATTTTGGTATAAAATGGCTGAAGATTTAACAGCATATGCAATCCCCCCCTTAGAGAGAATTCCCCATCTCTGCTGTTTTAGACAACTCTCTCAACTGCAATCTGCTTGGGAAACCTGACTGCTTCTGCTGTCATGTGCTAGCTAAGAACAAGGTGGGAAAGATGTTTTTTTCACCAGTCAGCGAAAGCAACACCTGGAAAGTTACATGAATGCTTCACCACATGCACACAAATACATACACTGTTTTGCACTCATGAGACTGTAACAACTATTTACTCATAGTATTGTAATTGTAAAGCAGAAAAGCTACAGGTACAATATTGCTCTGACACAAAACCTTTCTTAACTTCCTGTGGAATTCTTGTGTCCCTGTAATATGCTAAACAAGTTAAACACATTAGTTTCAATGTTATAATTTGCCATTAATATTTTCTGCAAAGATTTTTACTTATTCATTATCATCTTGTGAACTTCCATTTCTGAGACAAATGATATGTCAGATTTCAGTCTCACATTGTTTGTAAGTATAATTCGGAGTGCAGCAAGATACAAAATTCTGTGGTCTAAAGGGGCAATATGTGTCACCATCAGACTTTGTAAAAAGCACATAATCCCAGACTACTTTGTGATTACAGGGGATTTATTTGAATTTGTGCTTACAATTTAAAAAATGTTTGCATCCGCTCCTAAACAGCTCTGAAAACTGAACTGCCCTTGTAACTATCTTGAGTACTGTGTTGAGTTCTGGGTCCCTCACTATAGGAAGTACATTTAGATACTTGAACAGGTCCAGAGGAGAGCTACCAAGCTCATGAGGGGTTTAGAGAACAAGTCATATGACAAAAGGCTGAGGGAGCTGGGCATTTAGTTTGGAGAAGAGAAGGCTGACGTGGGACCTCATTGCCCTTTACAACTACCTTAAGGGAGGTTGTAGAGAAGTGAGTGTTGGCCTCTTCTCCTTGGTGACTAATGACAGAACTAGGGGAATCAGTCTGAAATCCACTTCCAAAGACAAATTGAAATAGCATGTAAGCAATGTAAAATCACAGCTGCATTTAAGATCAGTAGTGTAATACAAAACTAGCTTCAACCTCTATTATGTGCATAATTCCCAAAAAATCATTTTTACTAAAGGTAAGCATACAGTAGTTTGCAATATACCATTTTTTTCTCTTCTGTATAAAAGAGCAATACTTCTCAGCGAGCACAGTGAAAAGTGCTGATTTGTCCATGATGAATTCTGTATGTAATTGATGTAGTCTTTAAAGTAGTAATATTTTACTGCAAAGTAGTTAAACAAAGATTGATTTTATTTACACTATTAAAAAAAGAAAAAGACCCACAATTGACACAGTAAACCAAATACCATTTTTTACCTCCTTTCAGATGCTATTAATAGTATAATACAGAACAACTGCAGACAGAGCTAAAAAACATGACCCAGTAAGCTGCAGGGCATGGCTGCCATGAGGACAAGTAAAAACAGCTCAAGCTTCACTCACAGAGAGATTATGAGCTAACACATCCAAAAAGCCCTTGTGTTTTCCTGTGCCTTCATAAAGTATCTTACTCAGTTGTATTCTTCATTGACGTACAGTCTTGATGCAACGCACCTTTGATACAAGAAGAATAAAAAACGCATTAATCATGAATCAAGACTGAAAACACTGCATCTTTTGAGTCCTCCTGATTTAAGAATTTAAAATGATACTGTGGTTTGATAATTAAATTTATCAACTCTGTTATGGATAGCAAGTACTTCAAGTGAGTTTCAGGGTTTTTTTAAACTTTTACTGCAATCAAGCCACAGGTTATGTCAGGTACATGTAAACATTTAGATGGTGTTCAGACCACCTCAAGAAAAGAAGGGTCTGCCAGAATTTGAGAGAAGGTTCATGACAAGCAAGTTAAACAACAAATAGTGAAGTTCCCCTGGTTTGTTAGTCTAATTAGCTGCCCTGAGCTGGGAGAAGCAATGTCAAGAATACTGTTTACACAGAGATTGTTTCAAACAAAAAATGGTTAAAGGAGTAAAATAATAGGACACAGGTGGATTGAACACAAAAAAAAAGGCCTCTAGTACACTTGAGCAGTAACTTCATTCTGCCATAAATGCATATGCAACGTGTAACCTCTGCCTAGGAACTGTGAACACATACAGAAAACACTATATTTGATGATCTCCTGAGTTTGTATCTGTACAACTAATTCTTAGAGGAAAAAAATGAAACTGCGTAAGAAGCTAAAGAAACAAAAAAATTTTGTTCCACACAAGAGGAACAAAACAACAGATGTAAAGAAGGAGGAAGTAGGAATGCACAAATGTGGGTTACAGGAGATGTAAATTTACTTTTTTTCCTCCCCTTTTATAAGGACAGCTTTCTCTTCTACTGTATTTTCTGATATAATTTTATTCTACACAGACCAATATTATCTCCAACCATCAAGTTCTAATAACACCTGCAGATCCTTTTACTTCCAGTTGAAGATTCAGTAGTAGTTCCAGTAGTTGAAGATTCAGTCCACATATTAAAAAAAAACAAAACAAACACAGCCAAAAAAACCCAACCAACGGAACAAGACTGCACAGACCACCTCAGCAATTTTCAACAGCTTAAAGAAAAACTACACTTAGATGTTATCACCGACTACAACTGTATTACCATGCTGTTTAGCCAGTTCCACCACCCTTTCCAAACTACACAGAAGCATCTCATACATTTACTTCCCGAGTATAGTCCTGACTGATTAGAGAAAAAATTCTACTGCCTGTTCTCCATTGTTGGGATTTTTCTGAAAGCTGTGTTCACTTGTCAGCACCAGAGTATATTCACCACTACACATTTACAACTGATTTCCAGTTGCAAGAGGCCTGTCTGTCTAACCAGCATATACTTGCTTTTGACCAGCTTTACAAGACCTGTCTACCTGTTCACAAGCCCCCCAACAGCAAGGACTTTTCTACACTGAAACACTAACGCCTTCAGCAACTTAGAAAGCAAGATATAACCTGTGCTCCTCCCCAGAACCCATGAGACTAGGGTGTTACTGGAACAGGGAAGACATCACCATGACTGTTTGCTGCACTAAGAAAAATCTTGACTGAGACCTACTTTTCAGCACAAGCACATTCCTGTTAGTGGAACTAGCTGCTCCAAGGCAACTACATATGAATTCTGTCCCCAAACATAATTAAACACTAACGAAGGCTGACATTTTTCCATATCAGCACCAGAGAGTATTGAAGAGTACTGGTAATTGCACTGCATACAGCTCAGGGGTCTTCTGATCTGTCTCTCAAACAGCAGCTTGCTGAGAAATCACAGTCTGAGCACAGAGGATGGGAACAGTGCCTGGCTATAGCCACAGGAGTCCCATCAGGGGTAAAATAAAAAATAAATTTGTTGATACTAATGAAGTTAACCAGACAACACACTAATGGGCCAGATCGTGAAAATAAAAGCCAGATGCATTCTGTCAAAACCACAAAGCTTTCCACATACTTGCCAGCCTCTAACCACTAAGAAAACATACTTACAAGAACACAATTGCACTGGAAAGAGTTCAGGGGAAAACAAAGAACCCGAGAGGAGTCACCCAAACACACACTTCATATTTCTATGCATATTTACAGCTAGAACTTCCATTCATGCAAGCCACTTCAGGCCAAGTAATAAACAGAGACAATGGGAATAAAAGCAGAGAGTATAACAGCATCTAAATTTGCAGTCAAAGCACAACAGAAAATAAACATTTTCTAAACACACAGAAGGTGGCGGTTGTGTGTCTCCTACTACCCCACAGTGCTTTTATCTCACTTTTAAACAGAAATGACATTGAAAAAAAACTTCAGATGGGTAACATTTCTGTATAAGTAGGTTACTTTGTCTTCTTTTTTCATTCAGCTACAGTCAATTTTAGAATAGTATATTCAATTTAGAAGATTTCTATTATACATTCTTAACCTTATCAAAACTTTTTCTAGTAACACATTAGAAAATCATAGATTGGCTTGGGTTTGGAAGAAACCTCAGAAAGTCATCTAGTTCAACCATCCCTGCAGCGAGTAGGGACATCTTCAACTAGATCAGGTTGCCCAGTCTTCATCCAACTCAACCTTGAATGTTTCCATGAATGGGGCATCCACCACCTCTCTGGACAACCTGTTCCAGTGTCGCAACCCCCTCATTCTAAACTTCTTTCTAACATGCAGTGTAAAACTATCCTCTTTCAGTTTAAATCTGCAGCAACAGGCTTTGCTAAAAAGATTGTCTCCATCTTTCTTATAGTCTCCTTTAAGAACTGAAAGGCTGCAATGAGATCTCTGCAGAGTCTTCTCCAGGTTGAACAAACCCAGCATTCTCAGTCTGTCCTCACAGAGGAGGTGTTCCATCACCCCTCACTAACGTTGTGGCTCTCCTCTGGATCCACTCCAACAGGTCATTTCTTGTGCTGAGGACACCAGAGCTAGACATAGTACTCCAGGCAAGGGCTCATCAGATTAGAGGAGCACCATCTCCTTCCTTGACTGCTGGCCAAAGCAGTGTAATTACAGCAGAAAAAAGTGGCAACAGAAAAGACGTGACAGTCTGAGAGTCAATGACTCCTCTCACTTATTCTCCTAATTATTACTAAGTCAATGTATTCCAAAGATACCCATGCACCTCCAGGAAATGGAAGCACTAGTTATTTGCATTATTGTGTTTTATAAAGATGAAATAAGATACCTCTTAAATGTTGCATAAAACGTAGATAAGAGGGATTCTGTAATGCCATGGAACATTACATTATTCTTATCTGTACACTGTATTCTCTGCTTTACCTTTTCATTCCTATTCAAGGAAGGATCACCTTTCCTACAATAGAAGGACAACATCCAAGCTTTAGTGCAGTATTCAATGCTGTAGTCTACAGTGGCATTACTCCAAATAAACAACTCTGTTACCATCAGGTAAACAGTTTGGACCTCTCTTCTAATATGTGACCTATGAACAGTAACCTTATAAGCACATACTTATTTCCTCTTTCTTTGCTATACTACAGCATCTTTTTCTTTTAAACTTCTTAAATTCAGGTACTGAGGATAAGATCTCTCTCATGGAAACATGCTTTGAAAAAAGAAAGAGCTACCTGGTGAACTCATGGCTGCAAGAATGATGTTACAAGCAGGGCTTTGGGTTTTTCAATCATGGGCTTCTATATGAGATGCCTGGCCTGCAGGCAGCAGGCGTGATGCACCTGTCCCAGAGGAGGAAAAGGGTTTTGGGGCACAACTTAGCAGAGTTCATTGACAGAACTTTAAACTACACATGAAGGGAGAAGGGGAGATAACACACCTGGTTACTAAGAACCTTGGATGTATCAGCCCAACACTGTGGGGCAGTGTAGCATCACCAATAACCATAAAGTCTACCACGTCTCAATGTCAAAAACTGTGTACTCAGCTCCCTCCCGGAAATGTTTGTACACACCATGGCACAGAGCATGTGTGAAAATGAATGAACAGGAGGAGCTGCAGGCTGTTCTCCCAACAGGAGAACTATGATATGGTGGTCATCACAGAAACCTGGTGGCATGACACTCACAACTGGAGTGCTGCAATTGACAGGTATCAACTTTTCAGAAGGGATAGGCAAAGGAGAAGAGAAATTAATGAGGGTGAGATAGGTCTGACTCCTTATGGGTAAGAATCAGGAGTAAGGTCAGCAAGAATCTGTTACAGACCATGCAACCATGATATTTTTTATAAGCAGTTGAGGGGGATTTCAGAGTCACTGCCCCTTGTGCTCATTGGGGACTTAAATTTTCCCAATGTCTGCTGGAAATACAAGAGAGAACAGTAAGATTCCTGTATGTAAGAGAACTTCCTAACATAACTGGTGAGAGAGCCAACCAGGAAAGGTGCCCTCTTGGACTTGCTTCTTGTAAACAGGGAAGACCTCATGGGAGAAGTATAGGTTGGAGGTTGTTTAGGGCACGCAATTACGAGAAGACTGCATTTTCAATCCTTAGAGAAACAAGGCACAGGGGTCAATATAACTACGATCTGAGACTTCTGGAGGGCAAACTTTGGCCTGCTCAGGAGACTGATTGACAAAGTCACTTGGGAGGCTGCACTGAAAGGTACAAGAGTCCAGGAAGGCTGCTCATACTTCAAGAGTGAAGTCTTAAAGGCACAGGAGCAAGCTGTCCCCAAGTACCAAAAAACGGACCAGTGAGGAAGATGACCAGCCTGCTTGATCAGGGTGCTTCTGCAAGAAGTTAGGGGAAAAAAAAGAGTGTATCTATTTTGGAAGGAGGGACAGGTGACACAGGAAATGTTAAAGGATATTGTAAGGTCATGTAGAAAATGAATTAGAGAAGCAAAAGCTCAGTTAGAACTGAATCTGGCCAAATCTGTTAAGGTTAATAAAGAGAGCTTTTGTAAAGACATTAATAACAAAAGGAGGGACAGGGGAAATATTCCCTGCTTACTGGATGAAGGGGGGAACACAGTAACTGAAGACAAGGAAAATGCTGAGGTACTTAACACCTTCTTTTCCTCAGTCTTTAACAAAAAGCTTGGCTGTCCTCAGGATAACTGGGCTCCTTAGTTGGTAGACAGGGATGGGGAACAGAATATGCCTCCTGTAATCCAAAAGGAAGCATTTAGTGACATGCTGTGCCACTTAGATCCTAACAAGTCCATGGGTCTGGATGGGATTCATCCCAGGGTGCTTAAGGAGTTGGTGCTCTCCATCATTTATCATTGGTCTTGGATAACTGGGGAGGTGCCAGATGGTTGGAGGCTAGCCAATGTGGTGCCCATCCACAAGAAGGGCCAGAAGGAGCATCTGGGGAACTCAGGCATGTCAGCCTGACCTCAGTGCCTGGCAACGTTACGGAGCAGATCATCCTGAGTGCCATCGAGCAGCAGGTACAAGGCAATCAGGGGATCAGGCTCAGCCAGCATGGGTTTAGGAGAGGAAGATCCTGCCTAACCAACCTGATCTCATTCTATGACTGGGTGAGCCACCAAGTAGATGCAGGGAAGGCTGTGGGTGTGGTCTACCTAGACTTCAACAAAGCTTTCAACATGGTCTCCCNCTGGAGGGGACTGAATCTCCCCTTAGTAAATTCATGGATGACACAAAGTTGGGAGGGGGGGTTGATTTGCTGGAGGGTAGGAAGATACTGCAGAGAAATCCGGACAGGCTGGGTCAATGGGCAGAGGCCAATGGGGTGAGGTTTAACAAGGCTAAGTGCAGGGTCCTATGTTTTGGCCACAGTAACCCCCAGCAGTGCTAGAGACTGGGGGATGGGTGGCTGGAGAGCAGCCTGGCAGAGACAGACCTCATAGTACGAGTCAACACCCAGCTAAATATGAGCCAGCAGTGTGCCCACGTGGCATGAAAGGCCAGTGGCATCCTGGCTTGTATCAGGAATAGTGTGGCCAGCAGGACTGTGGATGTAATTCTCCCCCTGTACTGTGCACTGGTGAGGCCATGCTTCAAGTACCATGCACAGTTCTGGGCCCCTCACTTCCATGAACATATTGAGGTGCTAGAACAAGTCTAGAGGAGAGAAATGAGGCTGGTGAAGGAACTAGAGGAAAAGTTTGATGAGGAGAGGTTGAGGGAGCTGGGGTTGTTTAGCCTGGAGAAGAAGAGACTCAGGGAGGACCTTATCAACTCTCAGTAACTACCTGAAAGGAAGTTGTAGACAGGTGGGGTCAGGCTCTTCTCCCAGGTAACCAGTGATAGGACAAGAAGGCATGGCCTGAAGTTGCGCTAGGGGTGGTTTAGTTTGGATGTTAGGAAGACCTTTCTCATGGAAAAGGTGATCGGACATCGGAGTGGACTGATCAGGAGTCTCCATCCCTGGAGGTGTTTAAGCAAAGACCTAGTGCCATGGTGACTGTGGTGATGTTAGGTCATAGGCTGGGTCTGATGATCTCAAAAGGTCTTCTCCAGCCTAAATAATTCTGTGTTTCTGTGAAAATAAAAGTAGGAAGACACTGAATAACTTCAGATACAGAACTGCATTTTAAAAGCTATCAAAATACTAAAGCATTACACATTTTTCATGGCTCCATAGGCTGCTGCAGGATTATGTTTAAGATCACCAATCTACTACATAATTTGATACTGCATTTCAAATCAGTCACACATGATGGCTACTTTTGGTGCTAAATTACATGTACTTCGCTGGTCAAGAGAAGTTCTATAAAAGTATAAAAACCTATAGTGACCTCCTATAAAGCACAAATCATTATGAACCCTAAGATCTTGCTTGCTTGAATTGCAGCATAAATCATTCAGAAGGACTTCTAACTTTCAAAGTCATGTCAGCCCATGCTTTGACAAATTTGTAACACAGCCCAAGGAGCATGACCATGAGCAGTAATCACAGTTTATTGTCAGTTCCCACACAGTGAAAGCATAAGTTTGTATAGCCCATCACCACCAAGACAAAGGAGGATACCTCTGACCACAAATATCTTGACAGAAAACCCAAAAGTAACGAGGAAATCCACAAGAGGAAAACCCAACTGAATCAATCTCACATACCCATCAAATTCACAGTCTGAGCCATTATCTGGGTTACATCCATTGTCTGCAGCAGCCTGTCTACAGAGGGGGAGAAGGAGAATCCTGTCACTCCCCAGGGGGTCTCTGCAAGCTTTTAGATTATGGTGTTGCTTCAACAACTTCCCCCTGAAGCAGACACCTGTTATGCAGTCCAAACTCTCTCTTTCTTTCTCTCTCTCTCTCTCTCTCTCTCTCTCTCTCTCTCTCTCTCTCTCTCTCTCTCTCAAGGCTGCTTACTTCTGACTTCTGGGAAAGTATTTTAATTCACACTGCTCCCCACCCCCTCCAGGAAAAAGGAATCATTCATGTGTGAGCGTCAGTTCTCAGCACTTCAGCCCACAGCATCCATTCCATTACCTTATTCAAGACTGATTCTAAGCTGCCACACTACAAACATCCAGTCATTTGCTTTATCTTCTAAAACACTAACACAGCATATCCTCCTTACAGCCTTATGGGCCTCTGACATTGTTATGATACCCACTGAAAAAAGAGTCCCGAGAGAGTCCTCTTCTGCTACTCACTTCTAAAGACACTAAATCAGTTACCTGAATAGAGAGAGCAGTTTCTTAGGTATAAAAGCCACTGGTCAACAGTAGGAACTCAGAACACCCAAGCTTCAAGACTTTCAAACAAGCCAGTTTATGCAGACAGTTATTTGGGCAGATCTTGAATTCAAATATACAACATCCAAGTGTGGATCTAAAACTGAGTCATTACCCACTAAAAAAGTAGTTTCAAAATTTTGATTAAAGCTGACACAGGATTAAAAACATGACAGTCTTAAGAAAACACTGCTTTCAAACATGTGAACAGGGTTTGGGCTTTTCTGAAATTCTCTGAATTTTTGACTTTTATCAGTTCTAGGAGAAACTTCTGGGAAAAACGGAAGGGAGAGAAATGGCACGAGGAAGACCACAGAAAAACCCAGCAGCTTGGACAAGTTAACAGATTGACACGTACATTTGTCAGAACCAATTTCACAGTGTAGGTCTACACTTCTGTTTTGTTTTGGATGTGAACAATACTTCCGAAGGGCAACGTACAATGGTCCCCATGCATTGCACCTCAGTGCACACTGCAGAGGCAGGCCTGGAGATCACATAATAGGTTTCTTTCAGACAACAACCAATTGTCAGAAGAAAGAGAACCTAATTTTTTCAATCTTCTGGTGAATATTTAGGCACAGGACCAGTCCTGAGTTAATATGATGAGATGGTTCATAAGAGACATCAGGGAAAAAACATCCTAAGGATCAGGAGACAGAATAATTAAAAGCAAAAAAAAGGAAAAGGAGGAGCAGTAAAGAAGCAGAATATGAAACAAAAGGTATATTAGCAAGACAAGAACTGCTTCGTAATAGCATCCTCTGCAACTATCTCTTACTTGGGATAGTTGAAAGCAATCTAGCTGAAGATCCGGCACTCAGTTTTAAAATTGTACCACTCAGGTGCTTCGGGGTTCTTGGTTTTTTTTTTTGGTTACTGTTTAATTTACTCCATACTCCAGTGTTTTAGGACTCCCTTACTCCAGTAAAAACTGGTAATACATAAGACTCAATGACATTTGGTTATTAAATCCATGGCCATGTTTTGCTTTCATTTTCTCTGTATGTGTCCTGCTATTTTTTGGCTTCAAAATTAGTTTTTTAAGAAGCATTAAGAACTACAAGAAAAGAATCAACCACTGCACCCACTGTAAGAGACTAGCATCCCCAATGCAGAGTTAAGCATAAGGTCCAATCTGCACTTACCAAACCATACACGTGCTGGAAGGAAAATGTACTAGCAGGCATTTGGAAGGGACTGGATCAAACCATTTGACATCAGGTTATTTTAATCCAATTAGAAAGACGTCCCAACTCATACAGGAAATGATGTAGGACACTACGGATCAGAGAGTGGAATGGATCAAATGATAACATGTGCTGACTCCCAGAAAGCAGTTCCATTGATGTGGAACAGACTGTTCAAATATTTCCTGCAAACTTTCCAACCAAGAAAAGTGAAGATGCCAACAAAGGGATCAACTCTAACACCACAAAGCCTCTAACACTCACACAGAAAGAGATCCCATGATGCCTTACCATGCTGGTCTCTAGGCATGCCTTTTGCAAACTGCTTATTTAACTGTGTGCTACATGCAGCCACAAATACGAGAAATACCCTACCAAGCTTTAGTGGACAGGCAAGCAATCAAAACCTTGTGCTTAAAAGCAGATTACAAAAAACTTGAAGGGTAAAAATAGCTTCTCTTTGCACAGCTCAAATTGGAGAGCCCAGCAATAAGTTTTTTTGCACCCCCAGGTATGATCCCAGAGTATATGGAAAAAAAAGCAGGCAGTCTGGAAGCAAGAAGCAAACATTGCACACCAGTGACACTGGTATGTAAAGTCATCAAGGAGAACAGATATTAGCACCTATCAGACTGATTATTTTCTTAGGCAGACTGTGTGTAACTGTAAATAGAAACAATGACAGGTAGTAAAAGGTCAGCAACAGAAAACTGTGCAGATAAACTACAACCTCAGTTAATTTATTGAATACAGAAACTGAACTAATGGGAATAACAGAAAGCAAGATTCCTAAATGCATAATTCCAAAAACACAGTGCACGTGCAAAGCAAGATACAGTTTATGCTAATATATGCTCTAGCAAAGTTGAGAGGAAATACAAAATAGGAAAGCCTAACTTAACAGCAAAGAATAAATCACTGTGGTGACAGGAAAGTTGCTACATTATAAAAAAGAACAAAGCAAATCACCTTCCTTCCTCAAGGTTCAAAGAACCCCCTAATTCTTTGTACTACAATATTTAATTGCATGTCTTTTGGGAACAACAACACTAAATATAGAAACACAGAATCACCTGGGTTGGAAGGGACCTCCAAAGGTCATCTAGTCTAATCCCCGTGCAGTGAGCAGGGACATCCTCAAGCAGATCAGTTTGCCCAGAACCTTGTCGAGCCTCACCTTGAATATCTAGACAGGTCCTCAACTAGCTCCCTGGGTAACCTGTTCCCGTGTTCAACCACTCACATGCTAAAGAATTTCTTCCTAACATCCAATTTAAATCTGCCCTTCTGCAATTTGAAACCACTGCCCCTCATCCTATCACTACAGTTCTTCAGTACTGGAAGGTTGCTATCAGGTCCCCCCAGAGCCTTCTCTTCTCCAGGCAGAACAAACTCAGCTCCCTCAGCTTGTCCTCACAGGAAAGATGTTCCAGCCCCTTGATCATTTTCATAGCTCTCCTCTGGATTTAATTATCTGCCAGGGCAGGGTAATTAAACACGCTGTAAGCTGAAGTAGAAATTTACATTTCAGCTTTTGGAAGAAACAGCATGCAGATGTATTTTAAAGGGCTTATACAGGGAACACAAATTACTATCAAAAATGAGGAAGAAAATCTCAACAATAAACCATCAAACCCATCAGTACAACTGAAGGCACAACTAAGTGAATCATCTTTAGAGCCAACATGCTCAAGAGCAGTAATCTGCACCTACTGAACCACTGGAAAGCATAAAGTAAGAGGGAGCCAGTTGGGACCTCTCAGGGAACAGCAGCCAAAAGTTGCCAAGCAGCAGCAACACAACGGCTGCCTTGGCTCTAAGCCATGGTGAGCACAGGTAAATCCTATCCCCAACCATTCCATGTAGGTCCCAGAACGGTAGCATCACTGCCCAGGTTTTCTTCACACCTCAGACCCATTACTGATTTTTAGAAAATGCAGCTGTGGCTCTAACCCTTTGTCCAGAGGAATCTGAACCCCTCAAAATAATGTTATTAAAGACATGTAGAAACAAACTGTTTCTGTTCCTTCCTCCCCAATAATTCTTTTGGTCACTTGCCAAGCAGTTCATGTATGAGCACACAGCAAAAGACAAGTAATTTCTGTGAGAGTTTAGCTGAGCAGAAGAGATTGGTGGGGGCATTGTCAACCATAAATCTAAGCACCCAGCTGGTGGTATCAAAGGCCCATCTGCAAGAATATTATCCTCCTTAGATTTTCTGTCAAGGTGGGTGTTTTGTTGTATTTTTTTACAACACACTTTCTACCCTTTTTGTTCCAAAGCCTGCATTTCTCTTGCACCACACAAAAAGCCCCTATCCAAGAGTCTCACACAACTGCATTGCTCTCTCCTGGAAAACCCCAATATGCCTCCCCTGGCATAACCTAAGTGAACCTGAGGCACTTGTCAGCTACACACTGCCATAACTACTACTAATCCCTAAACTTCCCACTGCAATCACTTGCCTGCAGATGAAGAATCCACCTCATTTTCTTCACACCTGAAAGGTAACTGCCATAGTTGCTCTGTTCGGGTGCGGTAGCTGTCACTGGTGGGGGGTTCTGTGGGGTGGCTGCTGTGAGGAAAAGACCAGATTGCTGTGTGCTGGACAAAGCCAGGAAGACAGTTAAAATGTCAGAAACAAAAGAATTAAGCCAAGCCAGGAAAGAAGTAAGAGGAGAAGGCAGGGACAGTATTTTTAGGTTTTTTCTTTCATTCTCACCAAGCAACTCTATTTTAATTTGCAATAAATTAACTTTCCTAAAAGACTAGTCTATTTTGCCCATAACAGCAACTGGCAACTGATTTATTTACCTCAACTTAAAAGGTTCTCCATCTTATTTTCTACCCACTGTTCTGTTGAGGAGTGAGAGAGGCTGCCTGGGAGGGAAGTTGGCAGCCAGCCACAAACAATCCATCATACACTTACTGAAAGAAAAAAATTATTAAGAACAAAGTATTAACAGATATTCATCCCTCTTTAACTCAGTATAGGTATGAGGGAACCAGCTTCACAAGAGTAAGCAACCAGGCTCTTCCTTGAAGAACTGTTTTGCAATTTTTTCAGTAGAAGGATTGGATTCTCTAGCTTTTCTGATGCAGGAAAACACAAACACCACAAACTTGAGCACTCACAAAATCTTTTGGGGCCACCTTAGATGGCAACACACAGTATAACCTTAACAAGTAACACTGCAAAAAGAAGTTGTAAAGAACTTTCAGAATTCAAAAATAAATAATTGAGCCCACATTTATCCTTTCCTTTTATGATTCTCACTGCAATGCTTTGTATCAGTTAAGTAAACTGCTAAACTGCAGGCATCATACACCGTGCTAACATCAGACATCCTCAACAATACACACACTTAATAGTATGTTGGTGATAGGATTTTTAAAAATAGACTGCACTACTGAAAATATCAGAGATGTCATTTTTGTCCCAGGAAGTTAATACTGATAAAACTAACAGCTTATACTCAAGCTACAGTTAACATAAAGACTACTCAGTAAAAGTTTCCTGGTGTCCTCTGGAACTACGCGTAGAATGCTATGAAGTCCAAAAGCATAACTTGAGGTCAGATTTTCTTGTAAGGAACCTCAGAGTATACAAAATGCCAAACTCATGTCCAAATCTAATCAACAGCGACTCAATTAAAGCAACTAATGTATTATAACTGACTTTTTTTTAAGTGTATCGGTGCGGGTTTTTTTACAAATAGGTTTGCAGTTTTTAAAGGCCAGCAATGTTTATGAAGAACTATTTTCATGTAAGACGTTATGTTGCTATGTTTTGAGTGTCTTTTCATTAACAGTGTTTAAAGTCACTGGTGCGACTACCCATTATTGATACACTGCAGCAACTGAAGTGAAGAAAAAAAATCTCCTTTTCTAAAGCCTACTTGTCCTTATTGCCCTGTGTGACACCTGTCTGGTGCACTGGCAATATGTCATTGGACAGTTAACACATGAGTCAGTATACTATATCATGGGAAATAAACATTACCCAGTTTGAAAGACAAAATCAGCTTCTCCTTCAAATCCATTTTAAACAGTTGCATGCTTTCATGCTTTTTTAAACAATGCTTCATTATGAGGCTGTTGCAGCAGCAGAACAGGTTGCCCAGGGAAGCTGTGGATGATGCCCCCTCCCTGGAAATCTTCAAGGCCAGGTTGGACAGGGCTTTGAGCAATTTTGTCTAGTGAGGAGTGGCCCCACCCAATGTCAGGGGGGCTAGAACTAGATTATCTTCAAGGTGTCTGTGAATGAGAAGTAATTATTCTGTGGCTACACATTATTTCAGCAAAAAGGAAAACCAACTGAACAGAGCACTTCCAAAAGGCTTCAATTGGTAAAACATAGCATCTAGGATACTTCAGAATAACATGCTATTAATTCTTGTACCAAATAGACTAACAGACCCTTGAATATAAATCTGTCTGCAGATATCTCATGTCTCAGGTCTCCTCAGTTCAACCAAACACAGACACAAAAAGAAACCACAACAACCATACAACTGACCTGATGAACACAGACTGCGAATATAAAGGGTAACATTTCTTTTGCACTCATGCTCTGAAATATGTCTGAAGACCACAGACATATTCACAAGCAGCCACATGAACACTACTGCCTAGGGCTCATTTTCAAAAGCTGTTTAGGAAGATTAAATACTACATGACTCTAAGCAAGTACAGGCTTTCAAATAAACGTATAGCATCCCGTAGTGCAAAATTAAAAGACTATTTGTTTCAGAGAGTTCAATTACTTTTCTATTGTTTCCTTTGGGGACCCTCCTGCCCTGTGTTACCTAGTCAGCTGGTACTAATGACAATGCCAGATATGGCTGTAACAGATCAGAAATACTTAGTATCTAGGAGATTGCTGACACAGGGCGGCTTCCTCTTCATTTTCCTAGTCAAGCGTAAAGACTGAAGTAGGGGCAGGTGCGTTAATTAGAAATGAACACATAGCTGTGCAAACAACATCGGCATAAGGGTTTTAATGTTCTTGACTGAGACAGCCTGTCTGGCCAATGGAGGATGGCCGAAAAATGCAGACATGCAGGAGTGTCACTGATTAGAAATTTTAGATTTCTTGCCTGAAGCACGGGGACGTTCTGTTGCAAGTAGAGATATTTCAACTTGCAGTTGCAAGCTGAGTTTTCCGAGGCTCTGCAAACAAAGGGAGTGGAGTTTCTAGTTTCAGGTTTCCAGCTCCTCCTCTTTCTTCACTTCTCATCTCAGTTTCAGAGGCAGCACATGTTGCTAAAGTGGTGAATGCAGCAGCCGTCATGCCTGAGAAGGCTGTGAATGGAGAAAGTGGTACCTCAAGGACCAGCGGAAGGAAGGCTTAATCTGAATTCCATGAGGTGCTGAGATGGATAGAGTTCTCCCCTCACTCGTGGCCACAGGATTTGGCATTCTGGAAATGGAGGACTGGTGTGGAAGCACGTGGAACAAGAGGACTCCTGCTGACACTGAGGGATGTATGCACGATTGGATGGAGTTCACATTTTCTCCAGAGCAGTCGCTGCTGGAAGTCTCTTCCTTTTGAGGGGCTGGAGAGTGCAGTTTGGCTTAGTCAGCTACAAACATTTCTGTGATGGCTTTTATGTGTGGTTTTCATGTGAGATAAATTGTCTTGTTTTTCCCTGCAAATTGAGTTGGTTTCAGGTTTTCCTGCAATTTATAAAGTGTTTCCTTGTTTCGTATTTGGTTTGGCCCAATAGCACATTAATTAAATTAATTGCTTAATTTTGTCTCCAGTTAAAATCTTGACAAGGAGCTGTTCAGAACACTAGCTCAGCAACAGCAAAAAGGCATTAAACTAGTTGTTCAGGTAAACAATATTGTTCCCTAAACACCAATGATGTCCACACAAATGCCAGAAATACCAAACCACATGAGGAGATCTGCACTATGTTAACCTAGTACTGTTGAACAATGTGGGACAACTAAAACCAGCTAGAACAGTAACATAAAGTGGCCGTTTGCTCATGAAGGAGAACCACAAGAGAAGAGCTATCAAAGTTCTGCATTGTACTTAAGGAAGAGTGCATTTATTTTGACACTCAAGAAAAGATGAAACAGTGAACTGAAGTTAAGATGGTGGTAAAATACAGGAGACTGTTAACTCAGGTAACAGTGCCTAGAAGAGCAAGGATCTTTGTTGCTGTCACATCACAAAACAATAAGGTTTAGCATTGCAAGAACAGCAGGATTCTGGCAGGGTAAGGACAATGGACTTGGGAGAGGCACCAAAAAGTACATGTAATTACAAGATGTTTAGAATAAGAAGTCTCTGAGAAAAGACTGAAGAAAATAGGCTTGTTTAGTACTGTAGGCAAAAAAGCAACTAAACTTAGTGAGATCAGATTCAAAGGAACAAAATAAAATTTTTAAAAGAAGCAAACATACTTTACAATTGTGAACAAAATTACAATCATAAATGTAAAGGATAAAGACGTTTTAAAACTGATTACTTTTGGAGGCTGTGGAATCTCTTATCTCCTTAACTGGAGACCTAAGAAGAGATTAGAAAAACATCTAATCAAGGATGTTTTAAGTGAAACAGATGAAACAAATACATGTCTGGAAAAGACTTTCTGCTTTCACACTAATGGATACAAAGGTCTCACAGCAGTAAGCTTTTATCGCTTACTAAAACATTAATAGCCTTCTCTGTGGCAAGAAAATGAAGAGATTCAGATCTGTATCTTTTGGCAAGCAACTAATTTATTTCCAAATGAATTCAACAGAAAGATTTCAGTAAGAAATGGACTGTAAATGAAATTGGGAGTAAGAAGTCAAATGGAGCCCACCAAGATAAGTAACAGTCCTCCCACTTGGCCTAAGTGGGGCTGCTGTCCAGAGCTGCAGGCCACATTATGTGATGCAGGGGAAGAGCATTTCAAGATCACACAGGACTCATTACAGGAAGCTTAAGGAAGGAACCAAAGACAGGAAAAGACATGGATTTAGGTGATTTCATGAAGAATGACTGTGAGAAGATACAGGCATAGGAAGATGAAAAGGCTTGTGAAATGCAAACAATACACTGATTGGTACACTGGCCTGGTCATGCCCTCTGCCTGACCAGAGCGGTCTGCCCTATTTTCTTATAAAAAGCCATTCTAACTTGTTCCTGTATGAGGGACTGTCTACTTAATGTGCATGTGTTTGATGGGGTCTGGATGCAGCAGGTGGAGTCTGCCATCAGCTGAAGGGCCTGTCTGTGGCAGTTGCATGTGAGTGTGATCACAAGCAAAGATGAAGCCAAAACTAGCTGCTGAGTAGGAAAAGGGATTCAGAAGCTAGCCCTGAGAAGAGATCCTGCGCATTCCAAGTACAAGAGACCACAGTGGGTCAGCAGTGGTACCATGGCAGTCACGGTCAATTTTCTGTGTGTTTGCTTGATAGTGACATTGTCAGTACCAGCAACTCCAGCAAAGCTATGTCCTCGGGGGCTTGTATACTGTTAATGGCAGTAACTGGGATCAAGGGGCAGACAGAGGACATACTGGGTGACTCCAACTGCTACACGTTCCACATTTTCCATACATACATACATTTCACTAGAAATCCCAGTTCTTCTCTGTAAGAGAAAGGCGCAAGGTGAGACCCCTGGTGCTCTCTATGCTTGTATGAGTGTTCAGTGCATCTATTTGATCTGTGTGCAAATGTGTGGTGTTCTTGTGTGCACACCTCCCTCAGACTGCCAGATCCCTTTTTTCCCTCTGTTGTATTAAACCAAGTATAGACAAGACTGTACCTGCTGTATAAACACAATGCACAAGTGATGCACTGTATTCCCACCAAACTAAATAATCCAGTTTGACTTACATCATTATGCATTAAATAATTTAAAATAAATACAATATTAACACATAAGGATAATTTTCTACCAGTAACCACTAGAAAGGCTTTTTTTTTTTGAAGAAACATTGTAGAAGTCCAAATTTCTTGATTATTGCTGAGAAAGAATGAGGTAGATACAAAGATAAAGCAATTTCTATGATAGACCTTGTACCACTGCTGGAAGGTTGTAATATTTTGATTATTTTTGCAGCAAGACATAAAGAGATGGTCTGAGAACAGATAGCAGTTAGAAATCCTTGACTTCTAATTTCTTCCTGACAGTGGGCAAGTCATAAAATAATGTCCTTGAATTTCTCTATATATGACAAACAAATTTCATCACACAAAAATTTATCAGGCTACTAGGCTGCAGTGAAAATTAATCAGTGCTTATTTGTAGTGAATTCAGAAAGTGACAACAACCATTTGCAACAGTGAGGAGTTCTACAATGACAAAGCACTCACTGGCAACATGAAATACAATTGGGAAGAGGAAGAGAAAAATAAAACACTTCAGAATGCAATGCTTATTTCCTTCATCCGTTTTACTTTTGTAGCAGGAAAAAAGAAAGCTTTTTTTAGCCAGTCTACTTAAACATTCAGTGTATAAAAACAGAAACAATGTCATTCTGAAAGAATTCCCCAGAGAATAATCATCTGGAAGAACTTATGAGAAATGCATACTTGGCACATATGTGCATGCAACAGCAGTAATTAAATCAAACATATCTCAAGTGCATTAAGTATATGTGCTATTAATTTTTCAGTGCAAGTTAAATCAGGGGTACTGCGGCTTAACTGAGATGTAAGTATCTATAGAGACAAGGAATTTAACTCGAAGATGTACCTCAAATTATTCTGTGCACCCTGACAGAAGCACATGAGGTTATGAATAGGATTATTTTATTTTCTTTAAATTAAACTGTAAAGCACTTGAAATCAAGTCATGCTTATAAGATAGTGAAAAGGTGTCACTGACAAAGCAAGTTGAGTTCCTCTTCATGATGTAAGACCACAAGGTCCTTCAAGTATTGAACAGCTGGTCACAAGCTGTCACGGTATCATTTTTTGTTTGAAATAGATGCTAAATTGATCAACAAAAGTAGAGAAACTTTCTGCTTTTTTAAATCTTTTGGTTTAGGATTGCTTGTGCATTCCTCCTTGCTGTAGTCTTACTAAAGACATTGGGCACCAGGAGGAGGTCAGATTCCTTGTAAACATCTTCACATATTACAGGGAATGTTTCCCAGGGCAGAGAGCAATTCAGCAGACTTACAGCATGGCAGTTCCTGACCCCACTACAGGGTAGACCTGGATTCTTTTCAAAAGACTCACAGCTCAAGACAGACTGATCCCCTTAATCCACATATGCTGCCTATCTTGTCTTGAAAGTACTTAGTGACATCTAAGCCTGGCAGCAGGCCCTGTCACCTGCTACAAAATAGTTCAAATTCTGTTTTCTTTAAACATTCACTTTATAAAATGACATGAAGAATGGCTTATTCTAGTATACTTATATAGTAGTATTTTGTTAAACTCACTCAGCAAAGTGGATTGAGTGACAAAGGCTAGAAAATCTTCCAAACATCAGTTTTGCATTACTGATGTCATCTTACAATCCATTAAAAAAAAAAAAGACTACATAGTTTTAAAGGCATAGGTTTCAAAAGGCTACAGACTCACAGACAATAGACTCAAAATCATGGCTCATTTCAATTTGGTTGAATTTTATCAGGAATTAGCATCACCTGCTTTAAACAATCTATTTTTCTAATTCCACAGACAGTGGGGGAAGCAAGCTGAAGGGGAGCTGCCCCCAGTAAAAAGAATCTTTCCTGCCCTACAGTAAGCACAGACACCAGTTCCAGCTTCCCAGTTGACTAATCCCAAGGCATTGGATTTTGGTGCAATCACACAGGGCAGCATACCAGTCACCTTTCTGAAACACAGACTGGTACTTTACACAGGAAACTCCTTCAGCGACCCAGTCACAGCACATAACTGACTATTCAAGGCACAGACAACAGGGTGTCATCTACGTTTGCTTTCTCAGCAGACATGGAGATAAGGAGAAGTACTTACATTTTAACTACGCAGTATCAAAAGATGCAGGTACATAGGCAGGCTGAATGAGTGTTAAGCAGGAAAAGCATACAAGGTCAAGTCTATCCGTCTCATGCTTCTCAAATGCAGCTGAGTGAAAAATAACTTCAATCTCCAAACTCCAGCTCCAGTAACACCAATCATGGACCCCACAGTCCATGCTGCAAACAAGCAACTCTCTGTATGCATGGAAGTACTTGTTCTTGTAATCCTCTGAAGCAAGAGTCCAAAAAGACAAGGACCTTACACTGTACAGCATCTAGCTCTACAGAAGGCAAACACAAACAGGATAGCAAAAAGAAAAATCAAAGTTTTCTCACCTAAACTTAACGATTCCTTCATAACGCATGTTTCAGAGATGTCCTGGGAAGACTGAGATGGTACTTTTATCACCAAGGTTTTAACCTGAAATACTTTTAACGTGAAGTATTTTAAATGCAGCATTGTGAAAATT
Source organism: Upupa epops (assembly GCA_013397515.1). Lineage (NCBI taxonomy): Eukaryota > Metazoa > Chordata > Aves > Bucerotiformes > Upupidae > Upupa > Upupa epops. The sequence goes on from VZRI01011320.1 coordinate 24,252, forward strand.
CTGTAAAAGTTTCTTGGGTTCTTTTACTTTTTCTTGGCTTTAGCTTCAGAAATGCATCACAGACTGTCTTTCTGAAAGCTAGTACTGTTTTCGCTATTCTGCTGTATGATACATGGGTACAAGTTCAACACTGAAGAAGCCCTTCAGAAGGATCAGAGTTTAAATTTTAGATAATGGTTACTAGGGACAAAGAGAACTACAGAATTGTAAAAAATAAATAAATAAATATGAAAACACATAAGGACCTGTAAGTCCAAGACAATCAAGGTAAAGATAAAATGTAGTGGAAAGAAATACCTAATTGCACCGAATTCATCAAGCATCAAACATGCTTGTTTTTTTGCATATTTTAAAGTACTTCAAATGCCTCTTAGACTTGAGCACCTCTTTATTGCTGGAGTTTTAAATGCTGTAAACACATATTTGTGGGCCATGAGGATAGTCAGTATACTCCCTCACACATTACCCAGAGGGATACAGTTACATATATCCAATATATAGAGCTCTCCTGGTCTGTGTAGCCCAGGATTGCTTCTGTTTGGAGTTCCTAAGAATAGAGCTGAGAATCCAAGCAGTGAACCAAACTCCCAAGCAAACCACAAGACATCACTCAGATCTCAAACTGAGTCAGAAACAAGAAACAAGCATTGGAGCAATGCACAAGGATATAATTAGGACAAGCTTTCTACTTCTTATAAAAGTGTTTAGAAAGAGCTGAACTTGATGTTAGAAAAATAAGATCATAAAAAGTTGGAAGGAAAAAAACCCAGCCTCTTTTAAACTGAAGGATGATATTAGTCAAAGGACAACTAGACAGTAAACACCACATTGGTTATGAAGCAGCTTTTAATTGATAGTTCTAGAGGAAAGAACAAACAGCCTTCAACCCCAGTTGTTCTTAAAACACTGAATGTTATGTCAAATCCACTGCCCTGGCACAAGGTACAGTTCATGACCTCTTGCCGACATGCTCTCTGTCCATTTTTGTACAATCCCATGTCACTGTCAGGGGTCCTGGCACCCCTGGCATCTTTGTCCTTTTAAAATTTCATGGGGGCCCTGTTGTTCAGTTCCTCTGAACAGCCCTGACCCAAAAGATATTGCCCAGTTCTCCCCAAATTGTGTCATTTACTAAACTTTATGTGAGTGCTTTTGTCCTCTTCTATGGATCATTGAGAGAGACACTGAACTCAACAAACTCCTAGAATTCCACTGAACTCCTAGAACATCTCCCATAACCCTCTTGGTATGTGGCCTCTAGAGAGCACATGGGCCACTAACCATAACCTCTTAAGCCCAACCATCAAAAACTGCTTTTTACCCATGTGGGTGTCCTCCCTCACAGACTGTAATGTCCCAGTTGGATAAAAGAATACTGTAGAAGACACGGTCAAAACCTTGCTGAATGAAGTCAAAGTAAGGAGCACCCATTGCCCTTCCACAGTCTGCAAATCTGATTATTTTATTACAGAATACAATCAGATGGGTCAAGCATTAATAACCCTTAACGCATCTATGCGGACTTTTCCTGTTGACTACTTCCTCTCATATGTGCCCAGACATGCATTCCAGCAGGACTCTTTCCAACATCTTTGCAGAGGCAGAAGTGAAGTTTACCAGAGAGCAGGTTCCAAGACTGACATTCTCTTTTAAATACAGATACAATGTTTGTCTTTCTCAAGTTGAAGGGGATCTTTTCCAAACCACATGATCTTTCAAAGATAATAGAATAGCCATGCAAACCCTTCCAGATTAAAACTTTATTTCTGGAACACAGACAGTACAAGTGACTTCTGTGTAGACACTACGCATCCCAAACAAACAAAAAAAAACCTGAACAAAACAACGAACAGTTGTACTTGAATTAAAGAAAGTCCCCAACTGCTCAGTTTTTAGTGCTCATTTACTTTGTTTTAATTTGACATGCAATTGCTTTGCTTTGTATTGTAACAAAAGCCATTTAAATGCCATAAATCTAACTGTTCCACTCACTTTGAAAGCTCTAGAAACTTTATACCACACCAGACAGCAAGATGAACAAAGGTACAATTTGGATTGAAATCCAACGTTTAGAAATGCTTACATAAACTAATTATGTTACCCATTCATTTGTTGTGAGGCCTTCTGGGAGAGGCTACTGGGAGAGGCGCAGCATAAGAATCTGGGCAGAATGGATTTCTGCGTTATATTAGTATGCACCATACTGCAGTTCACTATGTAGTTCCTGCATAAGCAATTTCCATTTGTGTTCTCTCAGGCTTAATGTTCTATTTGTGATGTGAACCAAATTATATTGCTATTCTCAATTACTTAGAGATGTGACAGTATTCCACAGCAAATCAATCTCCTTCAAATTTCTTCATTTTAACTGGAAATTATCTTGCACATTGTCCCTAATGCAAAACTACTCAGTAAGCAAAATGAGAGAGCAGATCTGGTTTCAGAGACAACAACCATAAAAACTGAGCAACAGCAAGCCTGCAGAACTGATGACTCCAGGCTTCAGCTTTGGTTTGCACATTATTAATTTGAGAATATCTGCTCTGATTTCAAACTGCATCATGGAATTCACATTCCAAGAAAACATGGAAGCGTGCAGCAAACAATCCATAATCATGCCTCTCTAAGTATGTGTCTACTACAAATCAAAGCTTCTTGTTGGACCCTCAGCCACACAGGATCAATGTCAGGTGAAAACACTTCACATATATAGCGCAAGTGTAGAGCCTTCTGTTCTGACAGAAAGAGACTCTGCTGATCTGAGCTTTTGGGCACTTACATCAGCTTGCCCAAATTACCCAAAAGATGTTAGTTCAACCTCAAGAAATCCTGATTAGGCAAGGAACAATAGACAAAGAATCTGGAGCTACACAAGCAATGGCTGTCCCAACAGACAAAACTGCCTAGTCAACTGGCAACTGCCAAACTTATATAGCTAAATGAATTCAGTTCGTCGTCTTCTCAGAGAGGAAAGTGCATTTTCCCATTATCAGATCATTAGTTTCATTAATAATGAATGGATTTATTTATTTTTGAGGTCCAATGTCCTTTCAAATTTGTCTTGAACAAAGCAGCCAGGGTAATGCTAGGAGGAAGAAAAAGGAAAATGGGAGCCTTATTTAAATTTCTCTACATCTTTATAATACCAAGCTGGGGGAAAACAAAGGAGAGCATGTTTAAATACCCTCCACTTGATTGACTTTAGGCCTACATGTACACAAACGAACAAACCTCACAGTTATGTAACAGCATACTTAAAAACTCTGCAATCACTGACCCCTATTTGAGAAGCCAAATGACATGATCATACCAACATCTCTATCCTTGAAGTCAGCATTAGTGACACAGATGACATTTCTGGTATGTGTATTTACCTATTCTCAAAGCCCTCCAAGCATCCATGGTTACTCAATCAGATCTGAGTTTAAACATTCACAGTTTTCCCAAGATGTGATCTGACTCTTCACCACTTTGGTGGAAGCTGATTAGCTGCACACAGCCCTGCCAAGCCAAGCACAGGCTCTCTCTGCCTCTTCAGCACCACTTATTTCCAGTGCTCAATAAATTACAGACCTCATTGTGACAGGCATGGACAGTTTCTCCCATAATCTATGTTATCAAGTATGAGGCACTTCTGTAGAGTTCAGTTAGCAAAAGGAGTTACTGCACTGTTATTGCTGTGACTGACACAGCATTATATGAGGAGTTGCTTGGTTTTATTGATTTATTAGAGACAAGTGTATTCCTAGACTGCAGAAGCACACATTTTGCATTTTACTTAGAATCATGGTATCATAAAATCACAATAGCTGGAAAGGACCTCCAGGATCATCAAGTCCAGCCCTCATCCCAACATTTCCCTAACACCTACACCATAGTCTCAAGTGCTTTAGCTACTTGTTTTTTTTAAACACCTCCAGGGTATGGTGACTCCACTCCCTCCTTGGCCATCCTAACCACTCTTTCAGTAGCAAACTTCTTCCTAATATCCAATCTAAAACTTCTCCTGATGCAGCTTGATTTCCCCTTGTCTTTCCACCAGTACTTTGGGAGAAGAGACCAGCACCAGCCTCACTCTAAACTCCTTTTAGATAGTTGTAGAGAGCAGTAAGGTCTCCTCTCGGCCTCCTCCTCTATAGATTAAACAACCCCAGCTCCCTCAGCCACTCTTCATAGGGCCTGTTCTCCAGACCTGTCATCACCCTTCTCTGGACCATTCCAGCACCTCAGTGTCCTTCCTATACTGTGGTGCCCAAAACCGGACACAATACTCAAGCTTTTAGAACTGATACATGACAGAAAACCCAAATTAGCAATTTTTAAAGTCTCCTGTGAGAAAAGTATTTCATTTTGCCCATTCTCAACTGACTGAAAAGAGACAGCAGGGACTAAGTCAAATGTCATGCTGGAATCATAATTTGGTTTAACACAGTTTTTACTGCTAAAGCTAAACTTGCCTATCAAATTCTTTCTTTTAAAAGAACTTGGAAACTTTTGGTCTCTGCCTTTGCTATTATCTGCTGTACTGGCGTTCTGCCTGTCCGTTGTGCTTCACAGCTGCTGTGTTAGTGGTTTGAGGCATCTGAAGGCACATCAGAACATCTGCCAGGCAATTGGCAACATTTGTTTTAGCTTTTTCTTATAAGTTTGATAATAAATTGCTGCTGCTGACATTGATCTGCATATGTAACCAAGATCAGAAGCCACTGAGAGTAGTGAAACCGTAGGTAGCTCAGGGGCAGTTTAGGACTTCCAGGTACCTACTAAGGTTTAGAATAAGATTATCTTGTCAATAAATACAACACATGTAATTAAATTACTAATGCCTTGTGCCTGAGTCCTAATAGCAATTCAGACTCCCATAAATTTTAGCAAAATTCATGGAAGCTTGTGCAAAGCTTTCTGTGAAAAGTGCTGTATTTCCAAGTTTTTTCTATGCAGAGCAATCAAAAAGAAAAAAATAAAACGACACTGCAGTTTCAGTGTTGTGGGAGTAACGGTGGAAGTAATGAACTGGTAACCCTCCCTGTGATCACTTTTGAGCTGCAACATTCAAGATCTCTGAGGTGGAAATTAGTGAAAGTGAAGGGGGTTATCAACAGCATTCTTTCTGAGTTTAGCTGTATCTTTCCTAACTGCAGTTTCCTTCCTGGGGATCTGAGGATAGCAGATCCTTGCAAATCTGAAAAATTACATGAGTATGAAATAGTATCTCAGAGTCTCACTAGCATCTGAGAGTTGGTCTTACCATAGAATCATCAGGAATCGCAGGGACCTCGAAAGATCATCCAGTCCAATCCCCGTGCCACAGCCGGACTTTTCCAGCCTCATCATTACTGTGATACTGTACAGGCTGCCCATTGAGGTGGTTGGGTCACCGTTTCTGGAGGAATTTAAAGTTTAGGCTGAATGAAGTGCTGAGTGGCATATCTAGATGCCAGATGTTTAGCTTGACTTGCTTGGTTTTAAGTTGGACTGGATGATCTTTAAGGTCTTTTCCAGCCTCATCATTACTGTGATATTGACACCCCAGCCAGGTCCAGGCAGGCTTCAAACGTCTCCTGAAAAGGAGGCTCCACAAAGCCCCAGGCAGCCCCCTCCAGCGCCTCATCACCTTACCTGGGAAGAACTTACAGAATTGACAGGGTTGGAAGGGACCACAGGATTATCCAGTTCCACCCCCAACCTACAGCAGGCTGGCCAGAGCCTCATCCAGCCTAGCCTTAAATCCCTCCAGTGATGGGGCCCCAACCACCCCCCTGGGCAACCCAGTCCAGGTTCTCACCACTCTCACGGTGAAGAACCTCCTCTTCACATCAAGTCTAAATCTACCCATCTCCAGCTTTGCTCCATTCCCCCTAGTCCTGTTGCTACCTGAGATCCTAAAAATCCCTTCCCCAGCTTTTTAGATACCCTTCAGATACTGGAGGCCACAATAAGGTCACCTCGGAGCCTCCTCTTCTCCAGACTGAACAGCCCCAACTGTCTGGCCTCGTAGGAGAGGTGCTCCAGCACTCTGCTCATCCTTGTGGCCCTCCTCTGGACTCGCTCCAGTATGTCCACATCCTTCTTGTATAAGGGCTCCAGAACTGGACACAGTACTCCAGGTGGGGTCTCACCGGAGCAGAGTAGAGGGGAAGAATCACCTCCCTTCACCTGCTGGCCACACTTCTGATGCAGCCCAGGATCTGGTTTGCCTTCTGGGCTGAGTGAACACTGCTGGCTCATGTTGAGCTTTTTGTTCACAAAGACATCCAAGTCACTCTCCTCAAGGCTACTCTCCAGCCAGTCACTGCCCAGCCTGTATCTGTGCTTAGTACTGTGTCACCCCCAAATGCAGGACCTTACACTTGGTCTTGTTAAACCTCATGAGGTTGGCTTGTGCCCACCTCTCCAGCCTGTCCAGGTCCCTCTCGATGGCATCCCAATCCTCCCACGTGTCTGCTGCATCACACAGATGGTGCCTTATCAGGTTTCACAGATCTGCAGATCTACTGAAGTCCCAAATAATGATACTCACTTGCTTCAGGAATGTAGGAGAAACAGTTTATAGAGGCAAATGATGTGAATGTCTTTAGCTCTGCTATAATCCTGTAATGACACAAAGCTGTATGCACTTTTTGGCATACATTTCTTTTTACGAAACTGGCAAGCGATTCTTATTATTTAATGCATGTGTTTTGTTTGTCATGGTTTTAAAAAACTAAGCAAAATATGTAAGTTTAATTTCTGTGTTTTCTGCAGAGAAACTTTTGTTTGAGTAATGTCAGCTGGTATTAAAACAGTACGTATACTTCACACATTGACAGCTGTCCACAAAACTGCTTATATAAAGTAATAGTCATCTGGTCTTTATTTTAGAAGTTCTTCCCTGCCTGTATCTTCATGGAACACTTATATGTTCAGGTCCCTCATGGGTTTTTGAAGAGTTGAAGCTATATGTAATACAGAATTTGGATTAATATACCTAAAAATAGATTGGGGGAAAAAAACCAACACTTTTAAGAAAAAAAAATGGCTTTTATAAGTCTGAATATGCTATATACCAGATAGTTTTCCCTTTTTTAATTCCCTTTTTCTTTCTCACAGACACTTGAGCTAGGATTAACTGAATAAACAATTAATGAAGGATATTATTAGGAACCTTTTATAAACATTTGAAATGATTTTGAATGCCTGCCATCAGTAGTGGTTGTGCCACTACTACTGTACAGTGAAAAAGAGCAGATTATCAGCTAGACATGCGTTTGCTAGACTGTAGGCCAGTTTCATGTATAAGTTTTTCAGTGCCACAAAACTGAACTTAAGACACCTAAAATAATTTCTCAGCATAGCTTAGTGTAAAGTGATAACATATATAATTCTTGTTGAAATTTGTTAGGATTTAGCCTTCATTCTGTAATTTGCTTTTCCATCTTGGACATTAGTTTCTGAATTGAAAGATGAAAATACAATGGATTTTTAAAAATTCTCAGCTGTATGATGGTAACTGCTTCTGTCTCTCACCAGCATTTTTACTACATTACACCAGTAACTCAGCACAATTTCTCCAGTTATCTTTTCCTGTGATACCATGATGTTTACACACTGGTTACTCAGGTGGACTGCGAAAGACCTCTGACATATTGGAAGGTACACGGTTGCCATGGAAGATATTTGCTACGTCTTTTCTAAATTATAAGTTTAATTGTAAACTTCAGATTGAATACTAAGCTTTTTTGGATCTCAAAAGATTTTTATTTCTTTAAGTTTTCAGCCTATGCTTTTATCTTCTACTCAGTTTCCCATTATTCACTTCCAGTGATAAATTTACTTTCTAAAGCTAATTGCTATTAATACCACTTAAATGGGAGACACTGAAGTGCCAAACAATACGCTTATTACATCTTTGTTAATGTTGGTGTTGCAACTACAGTATCACAGTATGGCAGGGGTTGGAAAGGACTTTTGGAGATCATCTAGTCCAACCCCCTGCCAGAGGACAGTCTCAGAGCACACATAATGCAGGAGTGCATCGTGGGACATTTTAAATGTCTCCAGAAATGGAGACTCTACGTCTCTGGGCAGCCTGTTCCAGTGCTCTCTTACTCTCAAGGTAAAGAAGTTTCTGTCACATTTAGGTGGAACCTCTTGTATTCCAGTATTTGTCCTGTCACTGGCCACCCCTGTGAAGAGTCTGGCTTAGTTCTGACACTTGTTCTTCGGGTATTTAAGAGTTGATGAAGTCCCCTCATGGTTGTCTCTTCTCCAAGCTAGAGTCATAGGCTTCTCAGCCTCTTCTCATAAGGAAGATACTCCAGTCCTCTACTCATCTTAGCGGCTGTGTATTGAACTCTGTCCAGTTATCCTTTGTCTCTCCGAAATTGGGGAGCCCAGGACTGGACGTAGTACTGCTAACCAAAGCAGACAGAGGGGCAGAAAAACTCATCTAAAAGAGCAAGGTGGACAATAATTCCTCTTGTCCTGCTGGCCATACTATTTCTGATGCACCCCAGAATGCCACTGGTGTTCTTGGCCACAGAAGGGCACATTCTGGCTCATGGTCAGCCTACTGCCCACCAGGACTCCCAGGTCTTTTTCTGCAGAGTTGCTCTCCAGCAGGTCAGCCCACAACTTGTATTGATAAATGGTGGTGCTTTCCCTAGGTGCTGATGCCTGATTTTTAAAATTAATTGCTTATTTCTTTTATGCCTCTCTCAGAGCATCTCAAGACATGCTGTTCAGTATTGCTCATGGAGGACACAGTACTTCATTTCATCTCCAAAACTGGGAGTGTCCTGAGGTGGCATCACACATTTGTATTCTTAAATACTGGGTGTTTTTTTTACTGCTGGAGTGCAGGCCTAGGTATGTATGCTACTAGCTGGACTGAGCAGAGGAATTTTATTTGTTTTCCCATCTCTTTCATGGGTGAAAACTTGTTGGTTAGTAGCAGAGATTTCTAGCCTGCTGCTAGTTACTATAAATCAGTGTTTCTCTTTCTGTAATGTGCCTACATACTAAAGTAATGGTGTTATACTGAAAGAGCCACTCACTCTGTGGAGACTTTTAAAAAAGGATGAATCACATTCTGCCACATTTAGTGTTGCGCAAAAATACATGGGCCTTATGCTGGTACAACAGTGCTTCCAGAGGTTGTGAACTGTGCAACAAGGTTAAGTAGCTTAAGGACACGTATGAGTTCTTTGTTAACACTGAATCATGAGATGTACTTTGAAAAGCAGATTAAGTATGTAAAAAACAGTCTAACCACAGCAAGTTACTTTTCTTCCCTTTTTAAAGGGCATTTTTAAAGATTTGGTTTTGTCTTCATAATGTATGATTTTGTTAACTTGTTGCATTCCGTATTCCTGAGGGAAAACTGGTCAAAGACTATGATTGTTTTTAAGACTAATAATTTTGGCAATATTTTTCATGTTTTCCTCTGGAAAGTGTGAGGTATGAAGGTTTAACCTAGTCAAATCAACTTTTCTGGTGACTTTTTTAAAAAATTCATTTTAGATATAGTGTTTTCCTTCTCTTTGTAGAAAGTCTCCTGATACACTTGTGGTCTATATTTCTTTATTTGCTTTGATGGCAGTGGGAAGAGACTGGATGTACTCCACTTTGCGCTTTCTGTAACAATAATTTTAATCTCAGCCGTAGGACATAACAGTAACTTGTTGTTGAAATGGAAATCCACATCAAGGTGCATTTTGCAGGATTTTGTCAATAGTACTCAACATTTCCATTAGAGATGCAAAACTAAAGAGGTATCAGTCTCTGGGGTCTCACTGGAGTTGGACTGCAGGAAAGGAACTGTGCTGAGTCTTCAGAGGTTGAAAGACAGGGAGGTACTCTTCAGCTGGGATCAGAGCAAGGTACACAGTACTGCCATAAGGTAACAGCTTGCTAAGTACCAGGTGTGTTACTTGAAGGCAGTTGCCATACTTAGTCAACAGGAATACAGCCTGAAGGACAGTACTGGAAATCTATAGGTAGACAGGTAAGACTATGAAGAATGAATCTCCACTGTCAAGTGGGGATTGTTTAAACCAAAGAAGAGAGGCTGTGTACATGTATGTGCAGATACTAGCCCAACAATATATTCAGCATTAACTAAAAAGCACACAAATGTAAAATCCAGAAAAATGTGACTGTAAATTCACTATGCCACAGAAAATGGACAGACTTTCCCTGGCAACTAGAGTACCAGAACAGTAACCACCCCCATGTCAAGTCTCTAGCCTGAAAAGACAAAGATTTATTTAGACATAGTGGGCCACTGGCTCCAAACTGTGGACTGTGAAGCTGTTTCTACCACAATGATGAAGAATCTGCTGATTCTTAAGGTTCTGAGGTTTCATCATTAATCCAACCTATAATTCTCCTATAATTTCCAAGAGATCAAGTTATTCTTTTCAGAAACATGTTCCTAGATTAAATGCACACTCGTTCAGCTCTCTCTCCATGTGTCCTGGGAACAAGTGGAACAGGTTCATCAGAACCTTTGCAAAGTTCATTTTTCTAACTTCATTCCATCACAGATTAAAAATCCACTATTACATCACTGCTTTATCTGGGGAATAGGTCACTCGTACTGGGAACTCATGAATGGGACTACATTTAGAAGCAGAAGAACTACACTCCCCAGGACAGTGAAAAGCAAGCGGAAAACATGACAACATAACTTATGAACCAGATACAGATGGGAGGGAATAGAAAAAAGAACAGTATTAAATCCTCACAGCAATCCACACACAATTCAAAAGCACTGAAAATACAAAGCACTCACAGCAAAACCAGAACAGATACATGGCAAATGCCAAATACTGTGTGTACACAAGACTGCCTTCCAGACCTTGCCACAAGCACCATACACATGGAGCTGAAGAATAACAGTGCAATGCCTCACAAGAACAAATTCAATTTTCACATGTTACACTTAGAGACAGGAAAAATAAAATTATTACTAGCACACAGGTAGGCTTTCCCTGAGGTGCCCATTGCTGAGACTGAAGAATGTGCTATTATAAACATAATGCTGGAAATATAAGTATTACTACCATCCCGCGTCCCCAGATAAAAGCTGGCAACATGAACACTGCAATCTCATAAAATGCAGACTGAAATTGGCATGCATTCACTCATGTTTGCTTCTGATACTCAAAGTGTCTTAAGTCCTAAGTTCTTTGTGTCAGTGCTTGGTAAAAACAGATCTGGGTGTCCCCAGAAGAGAATTCAGAAACCACTGCCTGTAGAGAAAGCATAACAGAGCTGAGAAGCAACAGAATGAAAAGATTTCTAAAGTTCTAGTCTTAGCAGAAAATGAGTTCCAGATTTGCACTCTTGAAGTTTAACCTCTAGATCCACATATGCCCTCTTTACAAAGGACCACAGCCACAAGATTTGCACTTCGCATAACAAAAGGATTTTAGAAATTATAACAAGTTTTAAAATATTCAGGTACAACTGCAGGTGTTTCTTATGCTGCATGCTAAGCCTTTGCTATCCATTTGACATTGACATGGTTGCAGCAAGTATGAGATAACTCACTAACACACTGTGCCACCAAAATTCAGCAGATGGATGCTCCAACTACACAGTCTCTTGACTCTTTCAAACAAGATGGATTTTTTAAAGAGCAATGACAAACACCAATATAGAAGATCCTATGATAATAATTAACTACCGTCCAGAATCAGCACCATTCCAGTTGCTTTTGTCAAAACTAATGGTAAAATACGGTCTTGATCTTAAAATCATTTACCCCGGTACTGCTACCATGCTTGTGAGGCTTCAAGAAGGACTAGGTTGACCAGAGTGAACACAAAACCTAGTGAACAACTGAAATGTATTTCCCAAGTAATCCATCCCTGCTGCCAACATCATGCAAGCTCCCCTGACACTGGCTTAACAGGTAACTTACTTTTTTGCATTTTCAACATCAACATTTGTCTTCTGAGGGGAAAGAAAAATCAAATCAGTCATGTCCACTATTCAGCACCTCACTACACCTGAAAAGCCAGAAAACAGATGCCATCAAGGTTTGTATGATATTGTAACTGTGTGAAGTACTGTGAAGGGCATGAAGCTGCAGGATAATCTATGCTGGGTCACGAAATGGTTGGATGGATGAGCCCACAGAGTGATGGTAAATGGTGTGGCATCTAGTTGGCGACCCGTTACTAGTGGTGTCCCCCAAGGGTCAGTGTTAGGTCTGGTCCTGCTTCATATCTTCACTGATGATGGGTTGGAATTCATCATGAGCAAATTTGCGGATGACGCCAAGCTTGGAGCCCATGTTGATCTGTTGGAGGGTAGGAGAGCCCTGCAGACAGACTGGGGAGATGGGCAGACTCCAACAGGATGAGTTTTAACAAGTCTAAGTGTTGGGTTCTGCATTTTGATTATAACAACCCCAGGCAGAACTATAGGCTGGGAATGGAGATCTTAGAGAGTACTCAGGTAGAAAGAGA
>VZRI01011320.1:36974-84668 GCA_013397515.1 Upupa epops
TCATTACTGTGATACTGTGTGATACTGTGATTTCTGTCATAACTTGTAGAGACGAAATCTTCTGTGGGCAGAGTAAGTAACATGATGGTAGATGTGCAACCAGACAGAGGATGGGGAATGTTTAAGGAGGTGGTTTCTGATTATTTGACACACTGTAAGTATTAATGATCAACACACAGTATTATAAATATGGACTGATTACAGCTTTTTTGCATACTGTCAGTTCCTTGCAGTTCATACAGTTACTAAACCTTCACACTGACTACAAAATCATTTTAACTGACTAAAAACGTATCTTTCTCTCCCTTGCATTGCAAGAAGCTGTGATTCAACCCTATCCTATGAATTACCTCCCTCACAGTGATTCCACCATTTGATTTCAGGTGCAGGGTAACTACAGCTCAGCACATATTCCAACATGTTTCCAACACACAATGACCCTAAAGGCAGTGTTGTAGACACTCTGCCATCTGAAAACACACGGCACGTGGGCAGGCAGCTTCCTTTGCCAAACAGATGTAGCACTGTTACTCAATTAAAAAAAAAAAAAAAAAGGAACTCTTACCTTGCTGCTGTTTTTTCTAATATGTTAACCAGAGCGTACAAATACAAACCTGCACCACAGCACCTATGGAGGCCACTAGGCCACTGCTTACAAGACAGTAGTACAGTTTTACACTGCAGAGTTGTGAACTAGTTTCAACACAGCTATATACTGGAAAAGAACAATCTTTGAGCAACTACCTAAGAAATCATCATCTTCATGGCTAAACATGCTTAAGAAAAATTATCCTCAATAAAGTATGAATTTGTGTATCAGAAATGTGACATACAGGAGCTGCTTTTGCTCAATGCACAAAAAGGCTAGTGTTGCAGCTTTACTTGCCTAGTGAAGCGTGAGAGGATAATCATTTTTGGAATAGAAAAAATCATATTTTTTTAAAAATTACTGTATCAGTATCAATTTTATAAAAGCTAGGACTGTGCTTTCATTATTTACTTGTCATGCAACTCTAGTTCCACACTGCCATTCAGTTCAAAATGCTTCCACTGCCAACCAGGGCATAGTTTATCTGAGGGGAGCGTAAAAAAGAACCACATCTTGTTTAGGAAAAGTTTTGCTATTCCTGTAGGGGACAGCAAACATCTTGAACTCGGGCACGGGCAAGAGCACACACGGGCACACCAGTGCAGCAGCACAACACATCAGGTGAAGGTAACCCTGATACTGTACTGTGACTACTTTTTATCTAAAGTAAGTACTGCCTTATTAAGCTTACAGACATACTTGTCAATTTACCTTTCTCTTCTTCCAGCTTACTTACCTAGCTTCCCTTGAAACAAATTCTTCCTCAAGAGGCTGGGATATCTTGGCTCCAAAACCAGAAATAATCACATCAGTAGCTAACTAGAAATATTCTCTCTTTTCTACAAATTTGTTAGATGTGAATACAGAACATGTTTACATATACTGTATATCAAAGAACTGAGTATGTGTAAACATAGATGCTTTCTGTAGCCTTAATTACTTTTACATTTGCACTCAAAACCAGCTTGAGCAAAACTGAAAAACATTAGGTCTTTACAGTTTTCTTTGGTAAAAAAAAATGCATAAAGGTACGTGGAAGTGTGTGAAGTCCCTAAGTCAACTTGCACTGCAACTAAACTTGATGATTCCAAAACTGGTGTAGTTCAAAGGGTACACACTCAAAATACACACCATTACAACTGTCTGATTTTGAAAAGCCTTTAAACTTGGGCAAAACAGTCACACTAATTATCATATGACCATAGTTAAAAGTCTAAAGCCTAGATGTTGATGCTAATGCAAAACTAATGTTAGGAAGTGAAATGGATCAACACCCAGTCCCTTCCCAAGAAGGCACCAAGCTCAAATGTCTCTCCCACACTCCACACAGATGTAGCACAGTCCTGCACAAAGCAGCTTTCAAGGACTTTGGGATTTTCTCATTGTTATGAGAAAATCTGATGATGTTACTGCAGTCTTGTAAGTGGATTACATTAATAATTTATCATCAAGAGAATATAATTATGATTCTTGCTCGAGCAAGAGCAGAACCCCAAGTTCCTCCTTCCTTGATTACTCAGACAAAATGTGCAGTATCTGTGGGTACCAGAAATACACTTGAAGCTCATGTCCAGTGAAAACACAATGAAATTACAAAGACACAGACTGTTTCTACACTGATTCTTTTATTCACTACAAGTTTCTGTCAGCTCACCACCAAATTATTGGGGAAGATGTTCTTTACTAGGTGAAAGGTAACTGGGCAGCACATAATCAGTAGGAATGATGTGTAACAAATTTTTTTTAAATAGTTCACAAATTTATAAAGGTAATAAATGTAATTTAGCACAAAAAGTTTTCTACACTTCTGCACATTGCTTTTTTTCTGATTTGATAATACTAAAAATTCAATTAAAAAAAATAATATCACACAGAAGACAATCAGGGGGGTCAGGTTTATTAAAGGCATCCTGACTGATGAACCTCATCTCCTGTGACAAAATGATTGAACTATAGGATAAGGGAAAAGCTTCAGATGTTGTGTATGTGGACTTTGAAAAAGCCTTTGACACTGTCCCCCATGGTTTGGGCAAGCACACAATCTGCTGGACAAAGTACTGACTGAACGGATGGGCTCATAGAGTATTGGTCAATGTTGTTCAATCCAGCTAGCGGCCTGTCATAAATAAAGTTCCTCAGGGCTCAGTGTCAAGACCATTTCTGTTTAATGCCTCTATTGATAATTTCAATAAGGACACAGAGTGTATCACTACTAAGTTCACAGATGACACCAAGTCAGGCGGGAGTGTGGATCTGCATGAGGACAGGGAAACTCTACAGAGACATTTTGATAGGCTGGAGCAATGGGTTAAAGGTAGTGGCATGAGCTTCAATGAGGGCAAGTGCCAGGTCCTGCACTTGGGCCACAACAACCTCATGCAAACATATTGGCTTGGGTAAGTGTGGCTCGAGAGCCGTTCAGCAGAACGGGACCTGGGGGTTCTAATTAACAAGTGGTTGAATGCGAGCCAGTAGTGTGCCCAGATGGACAAGAAAACAAACGGTAATCTGGCTTGTATTAGAAAGAGTGTGGTGAACAGGAACAGGTAGGTGATTGTCCCCCTGTATTCAGCAGTGGTGAGGTCACATCTTGAATACTGTGTCCAGTTTTGGGCACCTCAATACAGAAAAGGCATCAAGATGCTAGAACAAGTACAGAGGAGGGCAACAAAGCTGGTGAAGGGTTTGGAGAACAAATCTTATGACGGCAAACTGAAAAAACTGGGACTCTTTTGTTTGAAGGCTGAGAGATCTCATCACTGTCTACAACTACCTGAAAGCAGTGTGGACAGGTTGGTTCTGGTCTTTTCTGACAAGCAATTAAGCGACAGAACAAGAGGGAATGGGTTGAAACTACAATACGGGAGGTTTAGACTTGACATTAGGAAAATTATTTTCACAGAAAGAGTGGTCAGGCTGCCCAGAGAGGTAGCTGGGTTGCTGGCCCTGTATGTGTTTAAAGATGGTTTAGATCTGGTGTTGAGGGATATGGTTTAAGGGTGAACTTTTCAGAGTAGGGTTGATGGTTAGACTTGATGATCCAAAGGGTCTTTTCCAACAAGAATGATTCTGTGACTGTCAGGTCACTGGCTAAACTAATACACACCTGCACTTCATCCTTTTCCTGGGTGGAATGACTACACTAGGACAGACTTGAAAACCATCATCCATCAGGAGGTAACAACTAAATCCTTCACACAGTAGACTTTCTTCACCTCAATGTCACTGCAGTGTCTGCAGCAGATTGAGCAGCTCTCTGCGTGGTAGCCCAGCCAGCAGAGAAGGAGGGAAGGTCAGAGGAAGACCTGTCTCCAACAGCTGTGTCCTGTCCTGCCAGAATGGTAAACAAAACCTTCTGTAGGCTCTTGTGCTCAAAACCCATGAGAAGTGCAGCTCTTCAGAGAATGCTTTATGCTTTAATTAAGCCAAGAGCTACAAACTTGGCATGTGCAGCCCTCACCTGTTACCAGAGCAGAGCAGAGCTTAGATCAGATGGCACTCAGGGATCCTTTCCAACTCAAGCTGCTCTGTAATTATAAAAAAGCTAGTGTAAGAAAGCTGTTAAAAAAAGAAGAAAAAACTCCCAGATCTCCACGCGTATCACACAAAACATATCAATTTCCTCTTCCAACAGTGCAAGCAGTACCCACCCTACAAAATTCACCTGAGACACAGAGAAACATTTACAAAATTATCAGTTTTCCACGTTCTTCATAATCTGAAAAATGTACTTGAAGTATTCTGTTTATGTTAGCCTGAAGAATAAGCAGAGCAAGAGAAATTTTACCCTCTGCTTCTTCATCCCACTCTGGCAAGAGCTTTCATAGACACTACTCTGTTTTTCTTTTTGAAAATGTTTTTCTATCATAAATTGGTGTAATCTAAAGAAGAGTTGTACTTAAGGTGTCCACAGCACCAAGACTGCAAACACAGATGGCAGTTCTTCCCCTGACAATACAGACCCAGCACAGGAAAAACCATGCAACAATGAGTTGATGTAGAGAAGTGGTTCAGGTGGTCTTAGTAGTAAGTTCTGTAGACTCCATGGCTCTGCTATGCTGGTGCTTTCCTAACCTGTGCTCATCTTTAAAAGTTGAAAGTCTGAAATGTAAAATTCAGCAGGTATATTCTTTATGCACAAAAAGGGTGCCACAGGTTTTCAGAAGAGTTTAATTAGCTGAAAAAAGAAAGTACAATCCCCAGGTCCAAGGATGCGCTGTTCTTCTATCACATTCACCCACAAACATTCATTTAATGATCTCTCTCATTTCCTACTCTGAACATTTTCTTCAGATGGATGATAAGGTGGTCTTGCTATACTGAGTGATATTTATTGAAATGTTTGTTACAAAGCAGTAACTAATGCTTAACTGCTGGCTTATGAGCAAAAGTTGACAGACCAAGTACATCATGCAAGAACACACTAGACAGTTAAGAGAGGTGGTACATATCTAAAAAAAATGTAAAAAAATAACTAACACCACTGATTTTTTCTGTGTCATGAAAACACTGGCTAAATGTCACAGAACACATCCTCCTCCTTTCACTAGCCAATGGGAAAAACAGGTTCCTAGTGCAGCCTTCCTCACCTAGGCTATTTATTGTTTTAAATACTTCTAATAATTTCTTTAACCAGTTTCATCGGTAAGGCATAAACTCCCATGGTTGCTTATACAGGCTTACTGGAGCACAGGAATCACCTCACAGGACATGATCCTGTAAGGATAACAACACAACGCAGGTGAGATGCCCCTGGGAGAGTAGTATCTCCCTACTGGCTCCTTGGAAACAGATCTGCAATCCCATTCCCACAGCTTCTCCCCTATGAAGACAAACCCTCTCCAGCAAAAAGGAGTCAGTAAAGCAGAAAAATACCATCCTAAGGCCTTACAGATTCCTTGGCTAAGTCATCTACAATCCACAGCTGTCAGGCACCCATTATGCTGTTCCTGTAGTTATTTCTTCAGAATTAGGACAGGTATTATCGTCATCATTTGTCCACACATGTGAAAGTGGTAAATAAAGACGTTACCTAGGCCTTCTCAATAAAGCAACAAATATACATGGCTTTTTTAGAAGAACATAACCTCATGCAGTGGGAACAGAAATAATACCATCACACTACTCTGAGCAGCTGAATTATCAGACTAATCGATACTACAAAGCAAAAATAATCAATCTGGTTTTCAGAAACCTTTAATCTCTATCAGATATATTCAACACACGATCTATTAGAAATAAATGAGCAGAAGGTTGTTTGCCAGAGGTCTCGTTACATGAGAACATTCACTTTCTATAAAACAAGAAAAACACATTTAAAAATACATTAGAATGAGAGCTGACTTAAATTTACATCAACAGGATATAATTCAAAGTTAAGCTTCAATTAATTAAGGTGCACTACATACGGACAGCTTGTATTAAACTAATTGGAAACACCTGTAATTCTGGTTTTTGGTTGTTTTTTGGTTTGGTGTTTTTTTTAGTCTAAGAGGAGAGGCATGATTGTTCTAATTCATAATCTCCTACAAATCCAGAACAGATATAATCATTAGCAGAAAATTTGTGTGCCAAGGGAAAAAATGTGAAAGCTGCTCTGAAGTAACTAGGCCACAAGCTGCAAGTAAAAGAGTTTCAGCTCTCTCTTTGATTTTTCCTTTGATTTTCGTGGCTCTGAAGTTAGTGGATTTTTGTTGGGTTTTCTCAACATGATACTTGATACATGATAGTTTTGGATACTAACTCTGAACTCAGAACCACTTAGTAACACCACAGAAGTAGGGTGCACTCTCCCAACCACATTTTCTGGGTTTACTGTTCATTCTTCCTGATGTTCATTTGTTATTAACACTGCCTCACACTGAGACAATCCGAAGTCAAACAGCAAAACAACAGCAAATGACTACCCCCACTGGCTTGTTAAAAATACACAGCCGCAAAGGAGAGTCTACGTCTTGTGCTCACATGTCTTCCATGTCAGCTCTAGCACCAGTAGGCATTGCTTAAAGAAACATAGGTTAACTATCTTTCATAGGTGCACATAACCCTCATATTGCAGTATTTTTACATTTAAGAGCACAAGCACTGCATATGACCATAGCTTAAAATAGTATAAAAATAAGTCAGAAAGCAATTCCTGGTCCAATTAGAATTAACTCAAAGCTCAGACGCAGAGTTCACGTTTCTGGTTAGCGTTACTTTTTAGATGGGTGACACGGACTCTAGCCTGAAGATTATGAGCCCCTGACTTCAAAGCATTATGGAGTCTTTATATCTGTACAAAGCAAAAAAGACTTCAGGCTTATCTCAAAAAATCCACATGCTTGACCCACTGGAATAAAGGAACAACTGACCACACCAAGATTTTCACCTCTGACACACAGATATCATCACAACATCTAGCATCACAGAATTTCTTCCAAAGCATTACTTGATATGGTTTACAGATATTAAGTTAGTTTTAACAAATTAAATGTTTTTATTCTAACAAATACAACATTAGGAAAGTATTTACACTCTTCCCAACAGATAAGGGACCGCAAACATACCATAAACTAATGTCTGACAATCAAGAAATTGTGAAAAGGTTTTTTTAAGTCAGCAAAAAAGAATTGTAATAAAAATTTTAGTTGTCTCTTCCTTTCCAACACACCAAAATTACTCATCTCCCCAAATGGAACAAATCACCTTCCCAACTTTCTGACATTTTATAATCAACGTTTTAATCTGTAAATACCTTTATTCTAATAACCTTTCAAAAGCCTAGCCTTGTGTCTGTTAGAAGACAGCACAGCAGCCATAAAACCTGCTATTCTAAGTGAGAACAATACACTAATGTAAGATAAAAGTATTGCTTCAAGCTACAACTAGAAATGTACAGCAAAAACTTAACCCAATGAATTATATGATTCATACTACACAGCCAAGCTTGAACTGCCATTACCCTGTGGAAATCAGTTTGGCCTGAAAGCTCACAGATGACTCAATCGTAATTACATTTTCCAAGGAAAGCAAGGTGTGTTTCACTCAGGATTGTATTTCACTCATTACACATACACAACCACCAACCCAACACTCATTAGAAAGCTAAATTTTCTGCCTTTTCAGAATTTCCTGTGGTATTCCCCTACTATTTACTAGACACATAATTTTTCAGTACAAATATACAAAGACGCTCAGAATTCAACAGTAATTCTTCTCCCTCGACACCAAACAGCATCTATGGGCAGTTTAAATTTTCCCCACCCCCTCCTTTGGATAAAAAGGTAAACAGGCACCTCAGTTCTGGTTATCTGCATAAGAATAAATGCAACACCTAGAGAATAAACACTTTTATGTCAGCGTCTGAGAAAACCAGGCGGACATCACGTGCTTGTTCCAGACATGGGCTGCAAAGGCAGGTGCAGCTGGTCCAGATTTTAACAGCAATGCAGCAGAACCTGGAGTACTGTGACTGGAATATTTTCCAGGGCGAGCTGGCTGGGATCCCATGGGTCGACAGTTTTCAGAACAGATTCAAAAGCGGAGCCAGCTGGGTGTTACTTATGAGCCGAGAAAGCACGGTGTGGCCAAAGCCAAGGATAACGAAGGGTGCCTGCTGTGCCCTACACCTACTTTATCTCGCTCTTAATGTATGCAGAGTCAGGCGAACACCTCAGCCTCCCGGTTCCTCAGCAGTTACAAAAACAGTGAGATCTGCGACACGGAAGAGAGCTGCAGCAGGGGAAAGCAAAAAGATGCTGCAGCTCCCTAGCCTAGGCCCGAGCCCCCGTCTCTCCTTCGAGGATTTAGAGATGATGGCAACCATAGGAGCCTCTGTCCATCGCTCCTATTAACACCGATCCTTCCAGAAAGCTGCACACATGGCAATCACATCAAAATGCTTCTCCCGGAAAAAAAGACCAAACCGCCCTTCCCTTTCCTGACACGGGTACGCGATGGCAGATGTCACCCCCCGAACACCGGCCAGAGCCGCCCTCCCGCTGCCTGCCCCGCTACGAGCGGATATGGGGAGAATCCCCAGAGCAGCAGCGCATCGCACGGGGGTGTGCGCGGTTCTGTGGGTCCACCCGAACCTTACCTACCTCAAATAAGACCATTAAATGCAGCCACTAGAAAAGATAAGCCAAAGCTGCTAATAGCCCAACGAAGGATGCAACCGGGGCCAGCGTGTAATCGCCGCACCGCTCCTCCCCCACCTCCTTCCCTTCGCCGCAGCATCCCGCAACTAGTAGATGCCGGCGTGTCGTCGTTGTCCCCCCTCCTGGGCTGTCGGAGTCCCCCCCTCCCCCAACGCGCCCTCCTTGCTTGGCTGTCGAGGGCAGAGGAAGGATGACAGCGGGACCGATACACATCACCCCCTCCAAACTCCTCTCCGCACCTGGTGCGGGTCCCGTCGCTCCTCAGCAGGCAGCGCAGCTCCAGCGGGGGCGGCACAGCGGGGCAGGGCGAATCGCCCAGCTGGGACCAGCCGCTCCTCCCGCCACCACCATCTTCCTCCGGCGGCCGTCAGCACCGCCCCGCTTGTCCCGGCACCGCCCGCTCACGTCATCGCACCCGCCCCGCCTTCCGCCGGTGCGAGGGATTGGGGAGTAAGGCGGCCGTGTGGTTACGGTAGCTGTGGTGCTGCAAAGCTAATGGGAGAGTACTAGCAGTTCGTACTAACTCACGCTGTAGAGCTTACCGACGCCTCTTTGCTGACCGTGGACTGGTAACTCAGTGTCTCGGTGTACAAACACAGCGTTAGCCCGGGCTACGACCGCTACTGCGTTTTGTAACTGCTCCTTCTCCAAGCTACTGTTCCCTGTAGAACCTTAAAGGTCTCTTCCAACATAAATGATTCAAAGATCACCGAGTCCAACAAGTAACCTAACTCTGCCAAGCCCACCGCTAAACCACGTCCTTAAGCTACATACCTGCGCAAGTTTTAAAAATGTCCAGAGATGGCAATTCTGCCTCAGCAATTACACACACACAATGCAAAAGTTTGTATTTAAAGCAATATGGATTTATTTTTGTCTTTCACAGCCAAGCTGATACCTAATAAATTTTCCATTTTAGAAAGGGCAGGAGACTTCAAAATGCTTACAACTAATGCAAAATTGCAGGAAATGACCTCAAGTTGCACCAGGGGAAGTTAAGGTTACACATCAGGAAAAACTTCAATGTAAGGGTCATCAGGCTGCCCAGGGAGGGCATGTAGACATGGAGCTTACAGACAGGGTTTAGCAGTGGGCTTGGTACAGTTAGGCTAATGGATGGCATTGATGCTATTAAAGCTCTTTTCCATCTTTAACAATTCCATAAATCCATCTGCAACCTAAATTAGTACATTTTGACAGTATTATGAATTTGTCTCCTCAAAGCATAGGGTAAACATCTGTGAAGTGTTTAGGCACACCCCAATGCAAACTATCATTAAGTAATCTGTACCTAGAAAATTTATAATTAATTACTAAAATAAAATTATGTTAGTTTGAAATATAATTCTGGTTTTGTCTTTCCAAAAATAAAATCAAAAGAGACTTTCTTGTCCCTTTGTCTCAGTAGGAACTATTGCTGTTACGAATTGGTTCAGCAAGTCTGTAGACACAGCTGTACCTTTAGACAAAATGCTGCAGTACTCTGTGAATGAAGACCTTGTAAACTGAAAGCATGAAAAAAATATATTACTGAAAAACAAGATTAAAGTATGTGTGACTTCTGTTGCTTAGACATCTGCTACCAATCCTCTCATTTTAATAATTTCAACAATTCTTTTTTTTTCCCCTCTTTGCTGATAATTCTTCTTTTTTTTACATTTTTCTTTCCTATCCTGCAAGTACCTTCCAACTTCACAATTTTTGTAGTGAAAGTAACAAAACCTGAAAAAGATCTCTGTTCTTCTTTTTTCTATGGTCTGAAATTATTGTTCCATTATGGCCCCAGATTACCACAATTTAGGGTGTACAGAACGCATGTGAGTAACTGCCCAAGCAGGTAGGTAAAACAAGTTTTTTGAGATTAAAAATTCCATCTTTCTGTCTTCCCTCTCAAAATGAGGAAGTGGTTAGGCCTGGTTGTGATGATCTAAAGTCACCCTGCTTTCAGATGGAGTTTTGATCAGATGACCTCCTGACCTACTACATTTATTCTGCTACATTTTTACAATGCCAAGAGACTAATAATACCCATCTTCATGGCTGCTACATTATATCCAAGAAAAGCTCCACATCTTCAATCCATTCTTCTTCCAAAGCTGCATTTTACTCCCAGTTGTTTCACAGCTCTTCATGACAAGTCATCTAGGGCACAACTTCTCTGTGAATCTGAAGAGATGCTACTGATAGTGCAACAATACTAGTACACCACACTCACCTTCAGGCTCTTACATGTTTTGAGCCTAATAGTAATTATTTTTATTATTTTCCTCTTTCAATTTTTGCAATTAAAACACTGGAAATTGTGGTTAGATTCTGAGGTAAAGCTTTAATTTATGCAACACAGTTTCATCCTAGCTCTTTCTGATAATCCAGACACAATTTCAAGTTCTGTAAAACCATGCTCAAATGACACTGGCCTCCTGGACAAATGGAAACTGCCCTTTTAAAACTGACCAGTTCACATTTACATATAGAAAACAAAACCTGAATGAAAAACTAGTATCAAAAGCACTATAATTAAACTGCAACATACACAAACTGAAGAAATGCTGCAGATGAATCTATACAATTTACTGAACATTAGATAGTAACATTGTGAGGGTGGCAGCTTTCTAAATCAGTGGTTATCTGTAACGACTGCACATCAGGCAGCTTCTGGCATACTCACACATTCTCGCTATGCAAATAGTGCTATCTACTCTGAACCAACTATTAATTGTCTACGTTTCCCCCTGCCCTGCTTAATATTTTAATGTAAAAATGCACATTTTTTCCCATCTGGGTGACTATAATGCTAGGATTTACATCATGGAACATGTCAATGCCTTTAAGGTGAGGCACCCCTGCACTGGTCAGGACAACACCTACTTACCTCAGGAGAAAAATATTGCAAACAGGGCTTTTCATCTTCCCATAAGTTCTGCACTAGTCAAGACCCACCTTTCTGGCTTTCATACAGCTTCTGAGTACACTTGCTGCTCAGCACTACTGCAAAGGTCAAAACGCAGATGGAAATGGTTAGATTTTGGATAGCACTCACTGCCCTGGATTCCTGTGCACACAGAGCTCCTATGGACTTTGTAATATTTCAGGGCCATTTGGCACAAGATGCTTAGTGAGTATTGGCAAAGCATTTCATGGGGAAGAGCCTGGTTTCATAAGAACATCTCATTAGCAGTGCCTGGATATTTCAAAGGGGAAGAAGTTGCACTGAAGGTTTATCTTTTCAGGAAAAAAAGTCCTACACTCAGTGTATTAATTGGAATCAGCATGAATACACTCCACCTCTATGTATGTACCCAGTTAACCTAGATGAAAGCCTTAGCCATTGTATATCAAACAATTTTTACTGCATTAGTCCATATAATGTAATCTGTTTGTATGCATTTTCAAGAACTGGACATCTTTACGAGCTTGTCTATGACTTGTTATTTTCAGCCTTGGGCAAAGTCAAAACAGTTGTCAAAGGCTGGAAAGATTAGTACAAACCTGACATACTTTTAAGGTCAAGTAACTGAAGATCCACAAGGGGCGGAAATGAATGCTTTTTACTGTCTGAAATCTTGGGATTACTGCTTTCATATGTCAAAAAGCATTAATCTCTGACTAGCAGTGTGAATTACCTGTTGCTGGATGTGGGCTCCTTCAGAGGTGCTTGCTGGTACTGAAGTAGGCAGTTTTCAGAAATTGAAATGTTGAAAAATGCTCTTACTGGCCCAAAGAATTTAAGAAAAGCAGGTTGATTAATAAAATCTTCTAGACTCAACCAACTTCCCTTCTTGTCTAGCTTGTCCTGAATTAGTTAAGTAAGGTGTAACAGTGTCACATCTGTCATTTTCAAGCCTAGAAGTAACCAGTATTGTCAACTATGCTGACAATAACATCCCTGTAAAATTTCACCATGTGTATTTATTGTGTTTATTTTTGGCAAGCTCAGTACAAGCAAGACACTGAAGTGCTGGAGCATCTCCAAAGAAGGGCAACAAAGTTGATGAAGGGCCTGGGGAACAAGCATTATGAAAAGCAGCTGAGGGAGCAGGGGCTGTTAACCTTGAAGAAAAAAAGGAACCTAAGGGTGGATCTTATTGCTGTCTACAGCTATGTGAAGACAGGTATGTGAAACTAAGTTGCTGAGAGAGGGGTGTTGGTCTCTTCTCTCAGGTCACAAGTGATAGGACCAAACGAAATGGCCTCAAGTTGCACCACAGGAAATTTAGATCAGATATTAGAAAAAAACTTCTTTATTGTGAAAGGGTCATCAGGCATTGGAACAGGCTGCCTAGGTTAGTCATTGCATCGCCATCCTTGAATATGTTCAAAATTCACACAGATATGGAGCATAGGGCCATGGTTTAGCATAGGGCTTGGTACAGTTAGGTAAATTGTTGGCCTCAATGCTCTTACAGGTCCTCTCCAACTTAAACAGTTTTACCTCCAGTCTGTAACTCATCAGCAGTAAAATAAATACTTTAGTTCCATGGGAACTTTCCCTCATATAATGATTTCCCAATGCCAGGGAATGCTGCCTTAACATATTTTCAAGCACTTTGGCTTACTAGACAAGTGCACAAGCAGGATGCCCAGCATTTTGTATACTACTTGAATAGGTGTAGTCTTTAAGGTAGTACTGGAAGATCTCAAAGGCTTTATTCTGTAAATGCTTCTTGTCGATTTTTATCTTATGACACACCAGCAAGACAGCCACTAATTCACTGGAATTTAACACCTCTTGAAGTCTCTTTGTACTGTGTCAAACACTGGTCAGTGCTCCCAAAAATTGAATTCAGACTTTGATGAATTTTTTTTTCTGATGATTCCCATCATTTTATCACCCAAGTTTTGGAGCAGGCATTCCATACATTAGAAAACTTGATATCTGTTGGGCTGCAACTATTGTAGCCTGCCCACCTACTGCCTGTAAAAGGAAGTTGTTCCTGATAAAATGTTACAGTGATCTGAGGAGACAGTATACAATTAGATATGCTTTGATGCACTTACTTTGCCTGAGGGGCCATATACTAAATGTTTAATTAATTTAAATTATAGATAATTCAGCAGCATCCAAGAAGATGCCTTGAACAGACAGCTGGTAAAGCAAAAGCTCTTCAGAGTATAATAAAGTGGAACACCCTCCAGAATGCTGGGCAACACACTTAATTACCAAAGCAAGAGTAGAGCATTGGGACTTCCAGTGACAAACACAGCAGTTGCTATTGTCTCCTTGTGGCTACATGGTATGCAGGCATTTTTCAGGCAAGAGATAAGGAAGGAGTAAGGTCTTGCTGAAAATGAATTCTCTTTGCCCTCACCAAAACCTCTTGTGACATGAGCATTTACCTTCTCAGTATCTTTCCTGCTAAGCTTAGCAGCAAGAACATTTCTATGTCACTTGTATTTCTTTGACTTCACATTTTCCAGGTGTATCTTTTCAATCCTCTCAACAATCTGCAACAGAATGTTTTTACTCCCTTCAACAATCTGCAACAGAATGTTGCCAGAGCGCAACAAATAGCTCCACTGCCAATTTTGTACATTAAATTACCTTCTTGTGAGATATAAGCAGTAGATTGGAGAATACACTACACTGCCCATCCCTGTCCCAGCAACAGATGGAAATAGAGGATGGTGCAGCAAAATTACTTTCTCTAACAGTAGAGAAAGTTCTCTAACTGCAAAGTCTCAACCTGCAGTTCAGACAAATTTATAATGGAAAAATAAGTTAAAAGAGATATTCTGTGTGTGATTTTGCCAATAGCTTCACCTACGTTTTGTCTTTACACTATATTGCAGTTTCTGAGGTGTCTCAGAGAACGAAGTGCACCCATTTAAAGCCTAAGTCAGAGAAGGCAGCAGTGGTACAGTTTGAAAGAAGTGCCGGACTTGGCAGGGCCAGTGCCCATTCCATCTGTTCATGAGGTAAGCAACACCCCTTGCCAAAGTCACTTGCAGGGAGCATCGATAGTAAGAACGCTTGCTTAAAGAACATGAAAAAGCCCAAATGACTGTATAATTAATTAGGCTACTGGATTTACTAGTTTGTTTTCAATGGGGATTTTTGTTTTGTTACACCAGCAACAAGCACTGGGGGACTGGTTCTTGCAGTCATGTACCTCTAGCACTGCATGTGATGGCACAGAAACCCCTCATGGCATCAGCTCAACTGCCTGGCAAAAGCAGGCTAGCATTAGGCTCAGCTCCAGTTTTTTAATCCATAGCTTCCTGCTTGCAACTTCAGGTTTTAAATTAATAACCTGGCACCAGTATCCTTCACAACAGTTTTGGTTTGGACTTCAGCAAGTGAGAAGATCCTCAGCTGATGCACTTCTACTGGTAGCCCAATGGAGCTCAAAGACAGCAAAATGAGATCCAGTGAAGGATCCCTGGAGGCACAAACTCTCCCCTCTTAGCAGTCTATTGGATCCAGCAGATCATTTCTACATGTGATCTACTTCTACAGCAGATCTACTTTAACAACACATTGCGAGTCTTTATTTTTCAAAGGTGAAGCTCGTGGCAGTTACCACGTTATACCACATCTTCTTTGAAATACATAAATATCACAGAGGTGGTTATCCCATATAGAAAATACCATGCATTATATCACATCTGCTGTTTGAGCATTCTGAATCCATTCATGTTTTAGGCCTTACCACACCATCTGGCAGGATTGTAATTGCTCCTTTAAACAAGAAATAGAATGTCAGTGAAATCTTCTTTTTTTTTTATTTTAAGGTGGCCATTGATCTTATGTGATCTTTTTTCAAGTGTCAGTCTCATGTGAAATAAAGACCAGAACAATCCAGTAGGCTTCTCCTTTGCCCTACAGGTTTAACAGAAAACACACTTCATATTTCTGTTTCCTTTATGGAAAATTCTAATTAGAAAGGGAAGAAGATAATCACCTTCCTTTCTTTCTCCTTAGTGTCCAGTCTTCAACAGATCATTCCAGTGCTACTTTGTTCTGTCTCCCATAGTGATCTGACAGTTTCACCCACTTGTCAGTAAGCTCGTAGTGATCAGTACTGCTACCAGGAATAGAAAAGAACTGACAAGTTTTCAGTTAATTTCCAGTTCCTAACTACAACCCAGTACATCTTTGCCTGCTGTGTACCAATAACTGTATCCTATTTTTATCCAGGTGACATCCACTTCATTAATGCAATCATGTCCTCTTCCTCACACAAGATTTGGGCTCTTACAGTTGAAGACGTACATCTGACTTAGAAAACCCAAAGTTCTCCATGACAGAAAGGTAACTGATCTATTTATATTTCAAGTTGATCCCTTTCCCTCTAAATTCTATCCCCTTAGCAATTACTTAAGAGCTTATACATTTGTAATCAAACTGTAAAAGCTTCAGAAAATAAAGAATAAAGCTGTCATAAATACAGCAAACTACACTGAAGCAAGGTTTTCAGCTACCCTGAAAAACTCATTTGTGCAAGGTTACGTAGAGGATAGATTCTCTTGATCCCTTTTAATGGTGTCTGGTTGAAGGACCTCTTTGATACCAAAGCAGGGTAAGAGAGACATAAACGCAACGGATGAACTAATAGGCAAGAAATAGATCTCATCAATCACACCAATGTGTTATTAAGAAACCACGGGCAAGCCTGAAAGTTGCAACTGATAAAGAAGCACACCTGAGGGTCCAGATCTCACAAGGGGGTGAGAGAAGCTGTGCAGACTAAGGAACAAATGAGTGGGAGAGGGGATGAGGAGGAACAAAGCAGTGATATACAGTAAGGGGTATGAAAGGCGTCAGTTACCTAGAAAAATCGGACAGACAGTACATTGTAAAGGTAACAGGTACAGACAGAAGGGAAACTTTTCCTCAGAAGAATCTGTGTTGCCCTTCAGTAGCAAATCTGGTTCAATGAAAAAAGAAATCAAGGCTGACAGATTATCAGGGGCTACTAAATTTTCATGGTTCCAATGGCTTGTTTGCAATGCTGATAAATCTCCCTGGCTAAAACCAGAGCTGTCTCCCATACATGCACACATAGAATACATTAACCTGAAGAGACACTACAGAACTGGGATGCTTGTACTCTCACTTTGTTTCACACTTGCACATATTTAGTTAAGGATGTATTCTTTTAGCTTTAGGGTGAATAACAAATCACTGGACTGATATTTCTCAAGATGCCTTCTGCTTGACTTCTCTCAGTTATCATTCACTGTCACAGAAACCACTAAATGCACCTTCAGTGACATGACCTTTTCCACCAAACAAGGGCCAGGCAGATTAATACTTCTGTTTAAAACAAGCAAGCTTATATGGAGAAAGAAAGCAAGACTGTTGAAACCTCATGAGTTCTGTAGATAAAAGTCTTTGTTATCTACCTTGTCCTATGAGAGCTGTAAGCCACTAAGAAAAGGTTACTTTGGCAAATACAGATACTACAGGGTATGTCACAATTGAAAATATGTGTAAGGGAAATAAAAAAAGTTGTCCCACAGTAAAAATAGCAAAACTTTCTTTACAGTTGCTCTACCTCAGACACTAAAACATGTTTGCCCACAAAAGGCTCCCTTCTTTCCTACTGCAGCACACAAAGAAATGTTGTATATTACAGAATGCACATACAAGAGAATGACCCTGCTAACACATGGCATTTAGATGATCTTTGAGGTCCCTTCCAACCTAATCCATTCTAAGATGCCATTTTCCCTTTCTTTTTCTACGTGTTGTCAGCTCATTACTTGCATATGCATCTGATAAACAAGATACCAGAATGACAAGACAACCCAAGAAATATTTAAATAAACAAATTATTTGATTTATGATCCTGGTCATGCCCTGTAAAGTATTTAAAATGCACAACTTTATCTGAAGAATTTTTATGATTGTTTTTACACTGAAATACCCTAATGTAATCATTGCTCAGATTAAAAACCCCAAACTTATCCAAATACCAAACCAGCCTTAAGAGAAGGCTTAGGGGGGGACCTTATTGCAATGTTCCAGTACATCATGGGTGGCTAACCAAGAGGATGGAGACTCCCTTTTCACAAGGACTCATGTAGAAAGGACAAGGGGGAATGGTTACAAGTTGCTCCAGGAGAGATTCCAACTGGATTCGAGAGGAAAGTTGTTCATGATGAGAGCTGTTAGACAGTGGAATGGTCTTCTAAAGGAAGTGATGGATTGCTCAGCTTTAGGCAATTTTAAGGCTCAGCTTGATAGGGTTCTTGGCCAGCTCATTTAGACTGCATCCTGCATGAAGAGGTCGGACTAGATTATCTCTGAGGTCCCTTCCAACCTGCAAACCTGTGAACTGTTAATAATCCAAGATCATTTCCTACTAATATTTAATAATCTACTTAAATTGCATAAGCTTCAGAATTATTTGGATAACAGCCTGTAATGAAAACTCTTTAAAGAGCTATCTTTTGCCCTGAATTACCAGGACTACAAGCAAATTTACCATAGCATTAACTGAAGTCTGTGGAAGGTATCTTAACATACAAGTCAGTTTTGATAAACAATAAAGAGTTTCTTCATAAATGAAAGCAGAAACTATACATAAACTAGAATGTGATTTTAGGAGCTTAACTGCAGATCCGAATCCTTGAGAGTGTGGATGCAGGTGTTAATACATACATATTTGTATAATTAGAAAGTTACCAAAGTAATGAGCATACCTCAAGCTTATTTTCATCCAGTTCAGAGGTCATCTCACTGTAAGTAAGATTCTTCAGGTAGTCTCTTGAAATGGATCTAAAATTCATATTCTGAAGACAATAAACTACCATTGTAGCAACACAATTCTGTACTTATCTTTACTATGAATAAAACAAAGCATATTTTCCAAACATGGGAGAGCAGATACCCACTTTTAAGATCCATTAAATGTTTTCCCTTCTATTATAAATACACAGAAATCATATGGACTCTGGGAAGATTATAATAAGCTGATTCCAGTTGATTCCAGAATTCAAAAAAGCAAATACATGACTGAGTGTCATGCTGAAACTTACAGAAACGTAAGCATTGTTCAGCTCTTCAAATTCCGTAACTCTAGAAAATGCAGCCACCTGCCTGTTGCCAGAGAGAAACTTCTTATACAAAAGAGCTAATGTTCATCCTTTCATAAATTAAGCTTGAACAAAAGATGCAGGAATGCATTTGAAAAAGTCTTGTCAGTGTTTAAACAGACTAAAAAAAATACATCTGCTGCAACCACCTAAATTCAAAAGACAATAAGTGGTTTCTGTTAAAAGGCATTTATCGCTTCTTAGTGGTAGTACTAGTAATAATTAGGAAGAGTACCTGTTGGTGAACAACGAAATCAGAGTCCAAAGCCAATATGCTGCCACAGAAAAAAGCAAAGTTTTTTTTAAGGAGATGAAAAGTTTATTTAAAAACTACCAACATTTAACAAAAATGGTTTTACGCTACTTTCCATTTTCTGCAGAAATACAGTAACTTACAGCTGTGCTTAGTTCATTCTGTCACTAATACAGATAAAAAAAAACAAGTCTGCTGATAAACAACTGAAAAAATTACCAACCGCCACCACTACAATTGTACCTTAAGTTTTGGAAGACATCTGCATTGAATAGTTAGCATAGAAGGGGTGTTTTTTTAAATTTGATTTTAGTGCACTAGGATATGTAAAAATTTAATCAACATGCAATACAAAATATTTGAGATAAACAAGGTAAAACTCACTGTGTATAACTGGAAAGTAGTGCTAGAATGCCCTCCTATGTTTCTAACTAGACATGAGGAAACTGAATGTTTTATATGGCATAATTTCAACTTCCCTTCACAGCAAAACTAGATTTACAGCCATGAAAATCTATACTTGGATTAAGTTCCACTGAAGATGGATTATAAGTGTGGAGAAAATTATGTAGTAGGTAACACCAAATAATTGTAGAACATCTGAAATCAACATTAAGTAGACTCATTTTCAAAATCAAATTAGCTGTTACCTAACTATGCTTATAAGTGTTAAGCATTTGTGAGATGAGAGGGTGGCACACGTGCAGTGTATTGTTGCACCACAAATGTATATAGCACACTTGGAGAACAGCAATAATTAAGCCATTCACTGTTTATTAAGACTCTCTCCCTTCAATATTGCATCATAATTGACATGGCACTGAAAAGCTTGCTATTCATCCCCAAGTATTTTGCATAAAACTCAGACGCTCACCTACATGCTACTGACATGCAATACTTCCCAAATGAATACGTTACCCTGCTTTGCACACAAGTATGAAACTACAAAAGCTGAAGAAAAGAGCATGTGGTGGGGGAAGAAGGAAGGAAAAGAAAAACATAGGAGGAGGAAAATGAAGATTTATTAGCTATTTATACCCATAGTACTCCAATGTCTCTCTAGCTGTGCTTCTAAACCTGTAGTATGCCACAACTTCAACAATTTCTCCTCTACCACAGTGCTAATGGACACACACTACCCTAACTGCTTTTATCCTTAAAGCCATTAAGTATGACCATTTGTGAAAGACAAAGTAGTCATGTACAAGCCATCACACTAAATGTGTCAAAGCTGTCACGTAGTGGCTGATGTGCTCCCTGCAGCAAGGCCTGACCCTATCCACGTGAAGTCAGTGGGAACTTTGTCACTGTTTTAACAGATGCAACAAAGTGCTCAGATCAGAAACAAACTAATGACCAGATCCTGACAGTTATTTTCATATAGTTCTCCCAGACTGCAAGACATTATAAATTCTTTCACTGATACAAATAATTCCTGCAAGCAATGGGAGTAAATACCACCCCTAATAAGTGGGTCTGTGTGCACAAATCTGCCTAACTATTGAAAGTGTAAGGCAGACTAAGCTATAGAGGAGAACCAACAGATCTTGCTGCCTTCAGCAAAAAACCTAGCATTGGCAGCAATCGTGCTAGATTCAGATTCAGGGTAGATCTCTCACAGAGAAGTTCTGTTTGCACATCACCACTGTCATAAAAAACATGAAAGATTTTTCCCTTTTCACAGGACATTACATAAATACAATTCAGCCAGCCATCCTTCCACCCATTCACACATAGATGCACACTTACTGTGAGAGAATAAATATAATCTATTTGCATTTCTACTGATGACAAAGAAAATAATCCCCATTAGAAAGAAATTTAAGCCATGAAAAGTTAAGACCAGTAAACACAAACTTAATCATTTACATTCATTATCCTGTAGAATACTGGTTATTTATCAGGTTACTGTCCAGTGTCTTACTATCCTTCAATCTGCTCATTCTTCATACTACAAAATTTACCATTTATCTAACATAACTGCATTAAAATCTACATCACAACTGTATATCTGAGAATTTTTCATAGAAAAAAATTGCAAAAATATGATGTTTGAAACAAATTGCATTTCCTCTTAATATGAAAGCTGTAAGAATCCAGTATTTTCTCTATGTATCTCCTTAAAACTCCACCCTACACAGAACAGTACTTTTATCCATATTATTGTGTCACAAAATTAGTGCTTAATGATTTGCTTGAATACTGTAGTGCTGTCACAATGTTGGATCTTAATGGTACTTAAAACCATTTAAGACATTTGCTGTTTCTATTACATGGAATTAAAGATGACATTGCCAAGCACACTTTTCAAAACTAGGGACTCAAAATTTAACAATAGCCACTTGAAAACAAGAAAAGATGTAACAAAAGGAAATGGAAACAGTAGGTATAAATAAATGCTGTCTTGTATAAACAAGTTTAGGTACCTCATTACATTTATGTCATTTTCCCATAACAGGTAATACTCTGTTAAAAAAACCATCTATCTACTCCCTCTACACAGTCATCAGGAAATCTTACTGCATTAACAGCGTACCAATTTAATAAATTTATTCACAATACAGGAATACCTGATCCAAGAAAAGGTTTTGTTTCAATGTAATTGTATTCTGCCCAGAAAGCGTCTCATTGGGAATATACGCATCTCATTGTGGGTTCTCTCCGCCTCCACCTATACAGCAGGATTAACAGCAGGTTCAAGATAAAGATGCTTAGTGAACTACACTTTAGTTAAGAGTACTGGTCTTCAGAACAGCTACATTGTACAAAAGCATCTGCCAGCTATCAATAAGTAAAAGCTTTTGCAATTTTAGTACTCAAACTCCCAACAAAAGTAGTTTTTAAAACTTTTTATATAGGATACGTAAGTGTATCAGCACAGATCAGTATAACCTACGTCTTTGTTAAACAGCAAGCATCTTACTGAATAGTACTAAGGAACACAGGGAAGAAACCCAGAAGTTGTCAAGCGCTTCCTGCAACACTGCAATAGAAATTTAAGGTAGAGAACAATGACATGGTGTAGATGAGATGGGTAAGATATAGTGTGAAACATCAGGTATTAGTTTGTGGATACATCTAAAACACTGTGATAGACAGAAAATACTAAAAGCCAGCTATTACATGTTTAGGATTTACTGTCTGGTTGTTTGGAGTTTTTTTAAATCAATAACTATAAGCTCTAAAAATATACCCTAATTCACTGCAATACATTAAGCCCTGAGAAGTAGCGTTTCATGCTAAGTAAAAGCCATTAGAGAATGTCAGGCATATAATTCAAAAGCATAAACTGTCTACAAGAAATTTACTGGAAGCACGTATTTCCTCTGTTTTTCAGCAATACATTGCTTCTTCAGAGGAAAAGATTAATGAAACTTTTGGCTAGTTCTAGCTTTCCCAACTCTTATCTACAAAAACTTTTTTGCTTTGTTTCATTCCCCCTTTCTTTTCTCCCTTACACTTTCCTGGGTGAACTAGATGGCTTCATAGTTAAAGCTCTTGCTTTTCAACTCTGTAGGTCAGCATGAGGTTCTGAAAAAACAGAGCCTGATGAACTCCAGTTAAGGACATCAATCAGAGCACTTTTGGGGAGGTAGTCAGAACTATCTAAATATGAAATGAAGCAATGTCACCAATGCTTTGCTACATTCTCCTTTGCTGGTTGAAAGAACAGAGGAGAGGCTGGCAAGGAAACACCTTTGAGTGCATAGGGAAAAATAGAAGGAAAAATTACCTTAAGCAAGGACATTGAATTTTGTTTGTAACTTGGTTGAATGTTAAGTGCATTTGAGAATAGATGAGTTACCTTCTTTGTATCTGATATTATTTACACAGTAAGTTCTAACTGCAAAGATCTCTCATAACCAACATGTATCACAAACATGCATTTAAAAGTCACATCTACATTTCACTTCACTATTTCCTTTTCCAAAATTGCTCCAGAAGATACAACCTGGGAGTTGGGAGTTGGGGTTTTCCCCCACACTGTAAGTGCAATGGTTCACTTTCTAATAAATATAAAAAAAAAGTCTTAAGTGACATCTTCCCTCACGGAAGGCAAAACAAAACAAACCAAAGCAACCAACCATGTTCAAAAATTCATATGTCAAGTCGATGAAGACTTGCCATTTAAATTATTGTCTGGAAGTCATATTTTGTACATTGTGTTATATATTATTCTGAAAAAGCACACTTGCTGACTCTGGCTATGCAGACAAGCCTTTCCAAAACCCTTTGCTTCCGATCACCAATATTATACAGTACTGTTTTTGAAACTCATTAATTACCTTCTATAGGGAAAACTCTCTCTTGTCCATAAAGTCAAGCTACTAACTAAGCAGCACTAACACCAAACTGAAAATGCCAGAAAATTTGATTTTAAGACAAAAGCTAAGCTTTCTTATTATATTACCACTTCACTTATTTGTCTTAAAACAAGTCTTCTGTAAGATGATAAATTGAAAAGTATGAACAGACATTTTACTTTTCATTTTACTTGACACAGATTTGATAAAATACAGAATATTCAAGAAGTCAACAAAACACTCATATGCAGGTACGAGCAGATTAACAAATATTAATCAGAGCAGCTATGGCAACTTGCTCCGATAAAAATTTATAGAAGTTTGTTACTGACCTTATCTTTAATGTGTTATCTTGCATGTGCAGCTCCAGTAACAAACTAGATCAACCAAATGCCAATGACATAACAGTTAATGTGTTTAGCAGTAGAGAGTTCAATACCTTAAAAGTGATTCCTTCTAATTCCTGTATGTCCGAATTATATTTACTCCCCGAGAGCCTTTGACTCTGCCATGAAGAAATTTATATGGAGACTAATCCAGTGACCAAATAGAAATCACATTAATTCAGATGACACCTACTAGAGCACCTTCTGTTGGAAATCTCTGCAAGAATTCTTAACAACTACATTGTAATTCTCAAACCTCTGAAACATGTAACTGACTAAAATACACTATTTAATGTACATGTAACTCAGTAAACTTTATGAATGTTAACTACTAGTGGTCTAAAGCCACTTGTCTTTTTTTCAACCTGTGCCCAAATGGGACTGCAGTAGTACTGAATGGTTAGGCAGGCTTGTTCTGAATATCATAGGTTGTAAGCTTAATGCAGTTAGTTGGAAGTATCTCTTCAATCATTTAATGTAAAAGGCTTCGGGACATAGACAGCTTGAAGGAATTTAGTTCTCTTTTCTTCTTTCATATCTTTAATATTGTTGCCATGAAAAAGCTTGATTTTGACAGCTTCTTGTCAGCATTTGTCAAAAAGGAAGATACTACTTCTTTCAATTTAATTTTTATTGGTTAGTTTCCCGTGTAGCCTGCACGGTCTGTCTGCAAACATTTCTAAATCTTACTACTACCGTTGGATTAAAAAAGTGGAGAAGTATTTCCATTAGGTGTAGGTTTAAAAGTCTACACTTAAGAGTCATATTACATATGACCATCTCTATTCACATCTCGGCAAACATTTTCCAGGTAGGAAAATATAATCCAACTCTGTTCAGTTACATTGGACCAGATCTTCCTAGAACCATGCAGAACTTGTGCTGACATGGATAAGAACTACTCACTTGTACATGAGGGCAGCTGTTCCCTCTTAAGTATTCATGATGGGAAGATTGTGGAATTTAGTATTATGGTACTTCCACAATACAGAAAGCTAACTAAGACTCCAGATTATAAAGAAATACAAAATGGGCTTCAAGTCAGCTTCTAATACAAAACTTTATCTCTACAATCCTCCATCATTTCAATGCAAGAAAGCTTCTCTTCCGTTCTGCAGTTCAAGAAACATTTACCATGCTCCCACTTCCCAGTCTGTTTCTGTCATTCATTCTTCATGAGCAGTCAATTTTTGTCAAGGTAAACAGAATACACACACTGTGCTACTCAACAAGTAATCTAGGACCAAGATCCTTAATACATTGTCAGTTGACTTCACACTTTCCAGGTTCATCAGTTGTTAATGGGATCTTGTTAATCAAGCTGGCCCTGGCTTTAATGTATTTTTCATACATAAAAATTACCAGTTCATCTGTGATGGGTGAAATTCTTGTTTTGTTAATTTTGGACTCTGGTTTGTACCTGAACCTATCCATTTGTCTGTGATCATAGAGACACCATGATGAAATCATTCTCTCAAGCTATTTTATCCTCTCGAGCTATTCCCACACCTTCTTCATGCATTGATTCTGCAACTAAAACCAACAACCAAGAGAGTATCCCTGACCACCTTAAAATAAACAGCCCTGCATTTAATATGTCTCTAGCTACATGGAAGCAGATGTGGATGCCCACTGAGACAAAGATTTGCTATGGAGATGCTCAAGCCTAGGTCAGTCATCAATAAGAACTGTAAATGCAAGAGTATATATTTAGAATGTCTCTATTGGCTACCATGTGCCTGAAATGAACTATGAACACTATGAGTCAAGATTGAAATGCAAGAGTAACTCCTATTCATGAAATTATTCAGAGTTGTTGGAATTCCACATGTTTAAAGTGCCATATTTTTCAAAATAATATCTTTTGATCAGACTACCTCTTTTTGTCCTCTCTCATTGTTGCTCTCCCTGCCCAACAAAAGCAGCAGCTTGAAACTTATCACAGTCAGGAGACGCTTAAGGGAGGGGGAAAATCCAGCAATTTTGGCAGAGACTCTAGCTTGAAAATCTCCTCCTCTCAATGAATTGACTGTTTGGAGCAGAGGTGATGTTGAAGCTCTGCAAAAGAACAGAAATGAGCAGACAGCTCCATCTTCCGCAGTAATTTTTAAAAATTATATATTCCCAATGATCAGTCAAAAATAATTACTTCTTACTCCATCACCTATTGGACTTGCATGATACTGGTTAAGTACAAGTCAACAAAGTGTGATTTAGCAGGCTGAAATTATGTAGTGTACGTAATACATTCAGAAACATGTATTGCATGTCGATAACTCTGGATGGCTGACATTAAATAAATAAATAAATAGATTTCAAGTAGGAAATGCTGTTAAAGTAGTCTTTTCTAAGAAAAATATTTCCAAATATAGCCTTGACTGTAAGTGGGAGGGTGAATGTTTGTTTGAACTATTTTCTGTCCCATTTTTCTTTACCTGCTTTTCAGTATTTCAATATCATACATTTTACTATCAAAATCATATGACAACTGAGCAAACAAAAAGCCAGTTACAACTGTAAAGGGCATGGCTCACATACTGTTACAGGATATTTAAGAAAGAAACACTGCAGTCTGTTGTTCTACCAATGGCTGCTAATACAAAAGGAATAGAGCTCACTGATTGCAGTCTAAATCTAGTAAGGCATTAGCAAGATGCCATGATAGTAAAGAAAAAAATCCTGGAAACAGGTTTAGCTGATACTGACACATCCTCCTGTTCTTTTTCCAGACACTGTTTCAAATGCCTAAGTTAAAAATAAGAAAATGGCATGGCAGGAAGAAAACACAATGTCATTTGTTAAAAAGATTAAAGAACTAACTGCATTTCCTTAGGAAAAAAGGTATGGCAGTTGTTTAATAAAGGAAGTGACAGACAGACTTCTACTCTGAGTGACCACTGAAGAATGAGGAACACAGATTAGCTAACAGCTGCAACCAAGACATGCACTTGTGTCAGAAAACAGAATATTGCACTAAAAGAACAACCCTGAAGGCTTTAAACCCTTCCTTCACTGACCTAAAAAAGTAACTAACCATTTCCGGTAAGCAGTAGCAAATCTGGCTTGGTCTGCATCCCTACAACTTGATAGTATTTTATCAATGAACCGGTATTCCTTTTCTGGACCAAGAGAGTCCTGCACAGGAGCACGCTTCAGGCGTTTTGTTTCTTGGGTATAACCTTGTTTGTTGCTGGATTCATTCAAACCGTCAACATCCATAGCTTGTACCATGTGACTTGCAGCAGGACTGTGACAGGAATTATTCAGAGTTTCATCACTGCTGTCCACAGAGGATAGTGCCACACTCAGAAGAGGAAGTCTGTTGCTTAGGTGGTGCTGAAGGTAGAACACACGTCTTCTTCAGAGGAAAAAGAAGCAAAATAAGAAAAAATTAAGTCATGCACTGAAAATAATCTGCTTTTGCAGCTGAATGGTTTCACCCTACCA
The DNA here is from genome assembly GCA_013397515.1 of Upupa epops. Lineage (NCBI taxonomy): Eukaryota > Metazoa > Chordata > Aves > Bucerotiformes > Upupidae > Upupa > Upupa epops. The sequence continues at coordinate 64,136 of VZRI01011320.1, forward strand.
AGAAAAGGGATCAGCATAACTTTGGAAATCTGCTATTACCTAGTCAGGCACTTACAACCAGCTGGCAAAGATGGGGTTTTCTGCAGCTGATCCATCTTTTGCCTATTTTTTGCCCATCTTCTGCCATTAAAACATTTTCAGTATGAAGAGGTTGATTCACAGTATCTTGTACCACTTGTAAAAACAAGTGGAGCTTACATCAACAAGATACTTAAGCTGTATCAATTTTTGATAGTTCCAATTATGCTCTTCAGTGCTTTCAAAAGGTTTATGTCATGGTAGCTTAGAAATGTTTTACTGAGTGGTGCCTTTTAAAAATGGAACAATTTTCCTAGAAACGCCAGCAAAGAACAATCCATAAATCAGAACACACTCTTGATCAAATCCTCTTACCTATGACACCACAAGGTTTCATGCCCTGGGTATGTATCAATCAGTTCAGTGCAGAGCTTCAACTCCTCCTCTAAACAGTGAGGGAGATCCACACTTTGCTCCTCCACACAGGCAGCTTCTGCTCCTGCACTTTCCTCCTCGTCTTGAAGGCTAGGGTTTTGCTCATTAGCCATTTGATTTAGTACCCATACATTGTTGTCAGTCACAGTTCTGCCTATCAAGGACTTGAGTAAGAACTGACGGTAATGAAATCCACTATGGTCCGAAACATGCATGGATACCCAATATTTAGTGGATGAAAGTTCATCAAGGAGAACCTGAAATAAAAAACAGTTATAGTTACCAATCAGCATAGAATTTGTCACTGTTTCTTTATTAAGTAACCTCTTCTCTGGGGATTTCAGCCACAGTGCTAATGGTTTAAGAACACATACAGAAAAATTAAATAAACACCAGGCTTTTTACACACTGTGCTGGCAGAGTTGCTTTTTCTGAGATACCTATATCACTTGGAACTTGCTGATGCAAAGCAATTTTCACATGCATAAATATTTTGTTTGTTCTCCTTTTCATGAGGGAAATAATACACAATAAAATGTGCATAGCTAATCATACTTCTTTTTCTTGAGTGTGTGTGTGTGTGGTGCATGTGTTCTAAAAGATACTAGCACAAATGTAAATAGCACTTTCCGCTTGAGATACTAAGCAGGCTGTTTTGAATTTTGACAAGAGATACTAACATCTACCTTCCTCTTACATATCAGCAAACTGAAAGGCCCCACTAAATAACCACATACATATGGGGTTCTTCTTCTTCCCATCTTTAGTTCTGCACTTTAAATCATAAGATCAGCTTCTGTCTCCTAAGCAGCACTGACCTTAATATTTTAAGTTTCTGAATATTAACATTTAAAAGCCTATTAGAAACAACACTAGGCTCAAGGGTAACATTCAGAAAATTTATTTTACTTAGTTTCTTCCATTTCCACATCAAATAGCAAAAGCCCTTTGCCATTCTTCCATGAAGAAAAGAAAATATAAAAAAGAAAACCCTTCCTTCCTGCTTTTGACAACCTCTCACAAAGGATCCTCTTCAAACTTTGCCAGTGAGCTGCATATAATGCAGCTGGCATCGTGCTCCAGAAAAGGACATAAGCTCTTGGTAAATGCTGCCTCAGCCTCTGGGTGACATCCTCCCTGACCCTGTGGTAACTTTCTAAAAGCCCTCACCCACCACAAACTTCCAGGCCAAAACTTTCTCCTAGTTCTGGGACACTGGAGAAATGAAAAGGAACTGCAGCTGGTGATAAAACATTTTTACATCACATCTTGTTGAACAATCACTTTCTAATTATGTCTGTTCAGGTTACCTAGACACCAATTTTACATTAAGTTTACTGGTTACTTTATATGTTCCATACTGTTTTCTAGTTTTCCTGCATTCCAAACACCTTCTGCTATGCCATCAAGAGGTGCACTGGTGATGTAATGAAAAAAAAAAAATCTCCTAGAGTCAACATGGAGATTTGCCAATGAGTTAAACACAGTGCTTGAGGAATTGCAGTTCCTTCAGTGAATTCCTGCCAGAGATATCAAAAGCCAGCTAGACCAAACTGGAGAGAACCATCATTTCATTAGTAATCAGCTTTAAAAGGGACTGATGACCCTTCCAAAACAGGTTTTCCTAAAGTTTAACTTGAACTTCCTGGCCATTTTCTCTTGTCCTATCACTTGGGACTTGCAAGAAGCAACCAACACTCACCTCTCTACAACCTCCTTTCAGACAGTTGTAGACAATAAGGTCTCCCCTTAGGTTCCTTTTTTCTTCAAACTAAACAGCCATAGCTTCCTCAGCTGTTTCTCACAAAGCTTGTTCTAGAGACCCTTCAGCGAACTTGTTGCCCTTCTTTGGACCTGCTTCATGTCTTTCTTATAGTGAGGTGCCCATTTCTGAACACAGTACTTGAGATGCGGTCTCACCAATGCCAGGAACAATGGGGCAATCATTTTCCTACTCTTGTTGGCCACACTATTTCTGATGTAGACCAGGATGGTATTTGCCTTCTTGGCCACCTGGACACACTAGCTCATATTTTGCTGATTACCAACCAATACCTCCAAGACTCTTTCTGTTGAGCACCTTAGCAGCCGGTCTCCCCCAAGCCCACAGTGCATTGGATTACTGTGACCCAAGTGGAGGACTCAATACTTGGCCTTGTTGAAGCAATTGTATATTGGCCTGAAAACATTTGTTTGTCACAAACCTTTGACAACTGCCAGTGAATAAAGCCACCGGAGTAATTCCGTAATTCCAGCTCTGAGAAGAGTTTTGTCCTACTATATAATGCAATTACTCTGTTTACTTATATTAGTAAGGAACAGCAAGTGCAAAAAGTAGTCAGTGTTACATTGATCTTCAAGATGTTAAAGTATAAAATTACTTATAGTTTTAATTAATAGTGCTGACTTTTCTCTGCCCTTTTTAAAATAAAGCTATTAAAGACCCATGTGCAAGTTCCTGTTTCCTATTAACGTAGACTTCTAACCATTTTAGATAAAGAACTTCAAGACATTATTCATAATTGTTTTATACCTTGACAGTCAGCTTTCCCAAATGCTGTAAAACCCAGATCCGATGGGACCAGGCATTATAGTTGCTTGGGTATCTTCCAGCAGCTTCAGAACAGACATTCATTTCCTCCTGTACTAGTTGATGAACCCTCTCCACAGGTGCTGCATCCAAGTTTCCTTTAGTCAGAAGACTGGTCAAGGAGTTTTCCTGAATTAGGTGTTGCAGCACCCATCGCCTGATTAGACAACATACAATGTTAATAGTGAGAGAGCAACCTTAAGAGAAAAAAGAAGTTTGACCATTTATGTACATCAATCAAACTTTTCTGATAGTTCAGCTACCTGAGCCATGCTGTAACTAGACAATAAGTCCATAGTAAACAACCATCTGAACAATTCCCATGCTGAAAGCTATGACTTTATGATCACAACACAAAATAATTACAATCCAGCTGTATGTTTGTCCACTCGGTGCAAATGGTCATGGCTAGTTACAGTACACTAAAAGAAAGCATAAGGAAACAGTACATTTATAAACAATTGAAAGACCTGTCTGCATGAAACTTTAAATGAACACTTCTTTCACAGACTTGTATAGCACTAAAATACTCAGAATTAGACAGAAAAGTGATATAAGAAAAAAACCTAACTGTTCTTTGTGAATACCTTTTACATTTGTCAGCATTGCACACAGCAACACAAACCAGTTTCTCTACATCAGCCAAAAAAGCAAGAGCAAAAAACCTAGTTTCAAGGGCTATAGGTATAACCAAAACCAGTGTAATACCTGTGAAACTGCCAGATTACACATTTTTTTTATTTGAAGTGACTGCAATCAGCACACATTCCTAATTGGCTTCCGATTTTTAATTTGGTGTGACTTTTAGTAGCATTTCAGTAGTATTTTTTGATAAGTATTTTGAGAGGTGTCCTTAACTCTTAAGAAAATGTGCATCTGCAGACCCTCAATTGTGAGATCTCAAATGTGTAGGCTTCTACACAGCAGAGTACTTCCACAAGAGGAGCTGCAATGGTCCTGTGTGGAATGCTTTGGAAACTGGAGTCCAGCCGGTCTGTGACAGAGAGGTCTCTCTATTTTGCACTGGCTTACAATGGTTTCAAAACCAATTCATTGCTACATTCAGAAAGGAGTCACTCATGGCAAAAATAATAAAAAATTAATAAATTCTTTTTCTTTTTTTAAAAATGGGCTTTGCGATTCATATACAAAAAATGCATGTATACAATTTGTTAAAAAAAAATTTAAAAAACAACCACTGCTGAAAACATTATTGATAAAAACAGCTGCTTTTTGTCTCATGTGAAAACATAGTGTCCTTTTTCACTAGTATTTTTTATTTACTGGTATTTTTCACTTAGTTGTTTTTTAAAAAAGTTAAAACTATTGGAAGACAATAATTTCTAATAATGTAAACTTTAAATTGTGTTTCTTATCACAAACTGCAAGCAGTGGATTGAGGCCAGTGTTCGTAACACTGGATTTCTACATATCATTTGTTTTAAAGACGTATAGCCAAACGAACCACGCTCTTTGACTGTCGTCTACTTTGGAAAATGTAGTAACTTTTAATAATTTATTTTTGTGTTTAAAATGTGTCCTTGATCCAAACACTGCCATGTAAAATTTTTTCATTTCAATAAGCAGTGTTGCAAGAGAGGAAATTCTAAAAATTTCATGAAAGCTCACTGAATAGTCAGTCCTTTAAGAAAAATTAAACATTATGTCATTAACATTGACTTCAGAGTATAACCATACAAAGACTGATCATTGCAATTCTAAAATTATTTCAGTTTAGTAAAATGAAGATTTTTAATAAAGAATTCAGAAAAAAATATATGTACAAGACCATGTGAAAAAAAATTCCAGGTTTTTGTATTCTCAGTAACTATATTTAATTATAAAATTTCCTTTGAGCTACTTTCTAGACTTTTGCATGGCAGGAAAGAAATACAATTACAACCTCAGATTTAAATTGTATTTTTGGTATTTGTGGAATACAGTGGTATTATTTTGGAGGTTTTTAAGACAACATTTTCTCCAATAACTTGGGAGGAATGTAATTTCTTCTGGCACCCTATGCATGTTCCTATCACTACTGAGTTCCTGCAATTACCACAAATGAACACTGGATTATTCAGTAACAATTACACAGTCAATAGATATACTGACTATAGGCACAAAATCAATTTGTCACCCCATCACCAAGCAAACACCAAAAAGCCACCTGGCAAAATGTATGACACATTTTGCATCTTTGGGAGTGCATCTGTCATGTGTAAGAAAAAAAGATTTTCACTGCATTTTGTAAATGTCCTGTTCTACTTTTATGCCTTTTTGTCTGAAATTTGTTTGAAATGGGTGTGCAGGCAACACAAGATTAACCACCACACTGATGCAGAAAGTAAACTTTTGTGCAATTTATTCGTTAATAAGTATCAATCACAGTCAGCACACCCAAACCCAAGAGAAAAATCAAAAACCATCATCCCCAAATACACTTTTCTGTTTTAGGCAAATAGGAGAAAGAACAACAAATTGTAAGACGATTAAAATTCTTCTGATGTAAGATGGCATAGAAGTTACAGAAGTAATAAAACATTCAGTCAAAAGCAAAAATAAATTGTAAGAAGCTACTATTCTGACTACCTTTCTTAAAATGTATTTACCATCATAATGATCACCAGAGTCAGCACTAGTGCAGAAAAAAATATAATTTGTTTCCCAGTGATAGCTCTAATGTAGGAAAGCCTAAACCAGGACAAACTACAAAGTTTTTTTTCCCCCCATTATTTCTTGATATTCCCTTTCCTTCAAAGAATGAAAGTGGCATGAGTTAGTAGCATGAATATGGTAAAAATCAGCTAAAGAAGAACAAAACTGAAAGGCAGAGTTAAAGCAATTCAACAGTTCCTGTTGCTATATCAATCCTACTAAGGAATAAATTTACAGAACGTAAGCAGATGCTATAAATTAAGAAATGCCTGGGAACATTCCACGCAGCAATACCATTACCTTCCACACCAATTGAGAATTTTAAGCTTGTATAGTCACAAATAAGTTCATTTATAATTCCCCTGTTCAAAAAATTTGCCTATTATCAATAGAACTGTAAGTTTTGATAGAGTATGAAACCCTTAATGAAGTATCAACGTAATGGTTGCCCTAATGCTGGACATGTGAAATAAGTATATAGCAAACTCTTTCTAACATGTAAAATTCAAATCTCTTTAAGGCTGTCTACAAAAGCAACAACTATCCTGTGAAAAAATACACCATCAAAAAAAAAATAACATACACATACCAAAACACTTTTTTTTTTAAGTAAGTTAAGCAACAGATTGACACTTGGCTATGCTACAGGCATTTTATGCACACTCAGTCATGACTTTGAGGTTACCTTTCTGTGTTTGAGTAATTCTGGAGTAATTTTCAAAAAACATGCCCTGTCATTTTAGTATGTAAGAGTGGTGACTTAATAACAAATTAGAAATTATAACAATAAATCAAAAGGCCGGTTTCTGGAATGGAAAATAACCCAACTCTGGTTATAAAAATTAGCATTTACAGACTTGTTTTCCTGTAATGCCTGTGGACCAGTAATACAATAGTAAACTGGAGGAGGGAGAGCAAGAGAAATCCACACTATTGACTTCATGGGAATTTTCAGAAAGAGAAATACTTGTTATATAAGGCATGGTAAATCTTTAGGAAAATATGACCCACCTCCAAAGTTTCTTTCAAAAATATGCAGCAAAAACATGTACACTATTTTAGTTCCGAGTGTACAACATAAGCAGGTATCTTCATAAGCCAGAGTATGCTATTTTACAATGACTGGCTCAAAGAATCTGCTATATTTCTAGATGTTCTCCTTCATCTTTGGCTTCCTTTCTAACCCAAGCACAAGAAACAAAACCCTAGAAAAAGCACTTAAATTTGTGAGGAAACAAAAGGCAAGGGAAACAAACCTATGAATCCATGTTTCTGGACTCTTTGGAAACTTTGTTAACGCCAGTTTTCCAAGATGCAAATCTTTAAGTGGATTTAAAGTGCCAGATAGTATTAATTCTTTCCTACAAAAAAGATAAAATAAATTTGTATGAACAAATGAAGTAACCTGAAAATATAACACAAATCCCAGTAACATACAGCAAGGCATTTCCTTATCATAATCAGAACTTCACAATCAAACTACAAGAGTTTGAAAGCCTTTTGAGGATTAACCCATTCCACCCTGCTCTATCTATGCAAACCCTATTCAACTAGACCAAGCAAACCAAATTCAGATCAAAGAGCTTCATCTTAATACGTACAATCCACTGGTTCCTTAACCCACACATAAACCAATGAGTCAACTGTATTTGGCTCACCATCACGTTGTCTGTCACTAATCACAAAGCCAAGGACTTTGGGCTGTATGTAACTCCTGTTGAGAATAACGTTGCTTTTATCTGCATGCTCCAAAAGCCATATATCTTGGCAACATAAGCTGCTGCTTTTTTACTTTAATGCATGGCTGCCAGTAGAATTACATGTATGACTAAACAGGCATTCCTTTTTGAAATTATGTCCTTGGATCATTATGTATGCCTGAAAACACACTCTGCCACACAGCATCTCCCTGACTTTTCATTTTTAACTATAGGTCAAGAAACAGTATGAAGCATACCAAAATTCAGAAAGAATTGGGAAATATTGTATCTATAGAAATGTTTTTCAAATTTAACAGAAAGGTTGAAATCACTACATTTATGTACCAGTAAAACAGCTTTTGGTCTAAAAAAGCAGAGAAATTTGCCTTATCAAAACGTAATATTCATCCAATGTTGTCCTTCCCAGAGTACCTCCAACACGGAACAGGGCAAAGTAGAAGTCCTTATTTACATTTTTCACCTTCCTGGCACAAAATTCCTTGGACCACAACCTATTCTTTCTAGCTTTTTAAGTCTCACTGCCTGTCCCTAGAATGTTAGTACATATCACCCTTCCACGATTTACTACATTAGTCTAGATATCTTATTCCCCAATCTGGTAGACAGACTTTGAAGTACAGAGGTAGCAAGTTCCAAAGTTAACCATTTGCAGACAAAAAGTATACACTTTCCAGAAGCCCAAGAAGTCCGTTGTAGCAGGAGTTTGATGTTTTCTAGTGGGTTGTTTTGTGGCATTTTTTTTAAGACTTGTGGGAAGGTTGTTTTGCTTATTTTTTTGTTGGTTTTAATGTGTGTTTTTTTCAAATATTACACGTAGCATCAGGTTCAAGAAGAGACGTGCTACTAAGTGAAGAGTAGCTGATCAATGTTGTGACAAAAAACCAAAAAGGGCCAGAAAGGAAACAGGACACTCATGAAAAAAGCTGTTATCCAGTAAGAAGGCAAAACTCCACAGTCTGACACAGAACACAATGTGGTTTTGAAGTTATGGTCCATATCTCACAAACAAATTGATGTACTCCTTTAGTGTGAGCACATACTGCCATTTTCTGTCCATTTTTTAAGCTTTAACAGTTAACAATATTATTTCAGATTAAAAAATAATAGCATATTCTAGACACTTGCCTACACTCTTCTTTCGCTGTGGAAACAATTATGGAAAAAAATTTCCTTAAGGAAATTTTGATCTGCTGCCCAGTAATGTCAGTAGAGAACTGTCTGCAGGATCAGAAAAAAAAGCTACAGGCACATTTGTTTTTAACTGAATCAAGTTCTAGTGTGCTTCAGATCTGGTGCTTTTAGCAGGTGCTCAACAGGAAATCCAGGTATACCAGCCAGGAGTGCCAAACTGACCATAATGTTTGGTGCCAGTGTGTTGACTTTAGCAAAGCAGACAAGAGAAAGATTTGGGGAGTATCAACACTGGAGCAGGGAGCACAACTGCCCCATTATGGCAATGCAAAAGTGACATGATTGCTCTTTCTGTACTAAAACATCAATTGTAACTATATAGGCTCAAACATATTACTCTCAAATACACTTCTTCCAAGCATCTTCAGCAAAACATACAATTTAAGATATATCATTCTTAAGATACTATCTTCTTTGTCATGTGCATCATAGATAACTTTTCAGCTTTCAGAATTCTAGCTCCCTTAAAACATAAGATAAGTCAAGACAATTTCAGTTCATGTCTTTTCTGACACCTTTGAAGTAACTGAAATCCAACAAAACAAATTTCGACTTTTCAGAGCACCTTGTTACCTAATGCCTTTTGACTTTTGATCAATTACACATGCCAGCAACTATATTAGCAAGAATAAAATCACCTATGGTAATTCCTTTATGATCATTTACATAAAGTTTTTGGTCCAAAAACAGGATAACTGAAAATTATGATTCACTATCAGAGATGTCTTGCTACTCTTCAGTATAACAGGGATTTTTGTCTCTGTTCTAAGAAGGGGCATGTCTCCTACTGTTTAGCATGCTTTCCTATTCCATACAATCAGGTCCACTCAGTTGTCATGGCACAGGTTAAAGTCCCTGACCTTCTGTAGCCTTACAGTCATTCTTCATTAAAATACATAAATAATGATGTATTAATATGCCACAAAAAAAATACAGGCATATTAAGAAATATTAGAAAAACTCCAAAGTCAAGACAGATTATCTCTCTTTCAAGCTGGTAACACATTTGAAGCCCTGTGTTCACAACAACTCCATGCAATGCTACTGGCTTGGGAAAGTGTAGCTGGAAGACTGTCTGGCAGAAAGGGACCTTGGTGTTCTAATTGACAAACAGTTGATTGAGAAGGTCAATGGCATCCTGGCTTGTATTAGAAATAGTATGACCAGCAGAAGTGAGGTGATTGACCCCTACCTACACTTGGCACTGGTGAGGCCACACCTTGAGTACTGTATCTATTTTTGGGCACCTCAATACAAGAGATACACAGAGAGCATTGAAGCCAGTAAGTGGCCTGGAGAAGAAATCTTATGAAGAGTGATGCAAGGAGCTAGGGATGTTTAGTTTGAAGAAGAAGAGGCTGAGGGGAGAGCCTATCCCTGTCTACAACTGCCTGAATGGATGTTGTAGAGCAGTTAGCCCTGGTCTCTTCTAATATATAGCTTTCAATAGAACAAGAGCTTGAAGCTGCAATAGGGCAGGTTTAGAGAAGGAAAAAAATTTGTCACAGAAAGAGTAGCCAGACATTGGAATACGCTTCCCAGGGAGATGGCCTGAGTCACCATCCCTGGATCTGTTTAAAGGTCATTTAATACGGTGTTTGGAGATATGGTTTAGAGGTGAACTTTGTGGAGGAGGGTTGACAGTTGGACTCCATGATACCAAGGTCTTTTCCAACATGAATGACTACATGATTCTATGTTCTCCTGTTTTTTATTACCCAGATATGGTCTTCTAACATTGTCACCTGAGATTAAATGCTCATTAACCTTCTACATCACCACTGCAGTCTTCTTGTTCTGTGAAGACCTCCCCTTTCTCACTTTCAAACCAACCTTCAAATTCAGTGCTATTGAGTAAACCACTGTTTATGAAATATTCATCAGAGTACTCAACATAGAAAAAAGGGATTATTCCAGCCTAAAGTGAGTCATTAAATTCTACAGGAAACAATATATGTGCAAGGTTGCTCTTCAGTGAATAGCTGTTACACTTTTCAATTTTGAGGCTACCTAAGTTTATGCTGCTTTGTTGCCCTTAAATTTGTGTGGAAAATGTAAGACTAATCTGATGCAATAAACATCCTGTGAGAAAGATGAAAACAATCATCTCATGGCAGATGAATCATGTTCTGCAAGCAGAGTGCAAGTGCCACACATCTGGCTAACCTGACCTGTAACTTACTGAAGTAGGTATTTCACAAAATACAAGCTGAAATGTGCCAATTAAATGCCTACCCTTCAAAAAAGCAGACTCTTGAAGCCTAAATGCACTGTGCTGCTTTAGATCATTTTTTGCCTGAAACACCACCGTAGGGTCAGATTCAGCAAAGCAGTCCCTTCGCTAGAGCAGGTTCCTGGTAAATTCCACAGCTGCTGGCTGGTTTAAGAGCAGCTTCCTTCATAATGCTCAATGGAGCTTCAAAGATGGACCACCAAATAGGTTAGGTTACTGGCTAAGAATCTGGGGACAAAGACCAACTTCTGTAGTAATTTGTATGATGTGGTAAACATAATGACAAAATCCTCATTAATATTCTTAATCAATTTTAACTCCATTTACAAGTCTAAATTATCTCACTACATTTGAGCAAACTCTTTCAGCTGTGAGGCAGAAATAAAACCCAGACTGATAAGGCTGGATGCATTCACATTAAAAAAATAAATACATCCCTCAAAACCTAAATCAAACACATGAATTTCGTTTAAAGTACCACAAGATTACATTACTTTAGTAGCTCTAGTATTAATACATTCTCCTAATTGTATTTAACAGTATAAAGCTACTCAAGCTATATGTTTTCTTGGCAGTAAGCCCTTTCCTACCATTTTTATCTCTCTTTTTTTGACCTGGGATATAGATACAGATGCCAGCAGAATCTTCAGTACTACACCAACAGTGGAATAAGAAAAAGTTGAATATACCATATACAGGGCTGCCAGCTATTCACAGACATCATCTTTCTAGGTAATTTTGTTAATTTTTCCTAGTGCAACTATTTTTAATGAGAGGCCTCCTAGACAATAGCAAACAATTTTCAGTTAGCCCTTCTGAAAGTATTCCTTTAAGACTGTCTGTAGACCTACCCAGGCACCAGAAAGATAATCTTATCCTATTTCTTTACTTTATTACGAGCAAGGAGGTAAAATTCCTCCTCCATAATGACTTCTGAACAAGTGCTGCTGCATACACAGCGTTGAAGCTAGACTATTCCAAACAGGTACAAGAAAGGAGCAGGATGAGGGGGATGTGTCCAGAATAGTTGCCTTACTTCCCTTCTGCTGCAACATATCTATTGAGAGCTACTCAGCTTTGTTGAGAAGGGCTGCTAATGGCAGCAAATTGATCTCAGCAGGACTCAGATGTATACTCAAAGAGGGGTAAAAAGAAAACAGTGAAGACTGGCAGAAGGTATCTGCCAAGCACTATGGAATTCATAAAAATGTTACGCCTATCTAAAGCTTACAGATGGCCTTAACTGACAAAAGGAGTAAAGAATGCAATTCAGTGGGACTTCTGTCCCCCCAAACCATGGTACAAGAAAGTGCCTTCAAATACAGCAATGAAACATTTGGCCTACGCTACCAAAAACAAACAAAAAAAGCAGCCCAAGACAATTTGCACAGTACATAGGACACAAAAGAATCTTAGCGTTCCTTCAGCACCCCTTAACTGAACAGCTCTTGCTGTGTCACTAATTACTACTTACAGCTAACAGCGGACTCAAACTTAAGACCCAAGTCTTTCAGCTGTCATTCACTGACTGCAACATACCTCACGTTCCAAGCAGTGGTGAAGTCAGGGTTCAGCAGCAACAGGGTACATGTCATATCTATCAGCTCTAAAATGATTGAATAAGAAACACAGAGATTAGTGGTAATTTGCACAGAGCAACATTCTCTCTTCCTCAAAGTCTCTCCTCTGCAAGCTGCTTGTACCTATGGATACACAGCTCTGCAAAACACTGCTTCACCTCATTCCAGAAGAAATGCTAACTTACTTCAAGAGGGAGCAAAATCAGCCATACCCTTCCTTTCCATTGTTTAAAATCATGGAGTTCTGACTTGTTAACAACTCACATCTAAGGTGTTTGCAGGTGGAAGCTTCAGACCTCTACCTGTAGTGCTCTAATTAAAAGGTACAGTATACCCTCAGTAAGGTAGAGGCATTACAAATAATTCTTGACTGTTTCGTCATGTAAAGAATTAGGATCACGAAATAACCACTGTGGAACTGCAAAGAAACCACTTAAAACACATTCTGACGTGACAGCCTTCCTTTGGACCTTTTTGATTTTAAGACCACGACACTCAAAAAAATTGCATAAAATACAAATTTGTTTGCATCCCTGCATTTAAAAACTAAACAGACTGTAGAATTACATATCAAATTTATTTTAATGATGTCATAAAACCATGTGGTTTCTAAGAATGGAAGAGTAGTTTCATTGTATACTAGTTTTAACCCTCTCCCTTTATGTTTCATTGCATCATTAAAGCATTTTTAAGCCCCACCATGTTAAGAGTAAAGATTCTCCAGGCATGTACACTTAAGCTTGAGGACTAACAGACTGTCACTGTGTGGCATTTCACACATCATAAAATCCTGGTGATTTCCAGCAAACAAAAGAGCATTTTATTACTTTTTAAAGAAAAAAAAAGGTCTCATGGATCTAGACCTCTAGTTAGTATAGTTAGTATGACGTCACTGATGAAATACAGCAATAATGTCATAATTAATACACAAGCCTATTAATTCACACAAAGGAACATGGCTTCACGCATCTATGAATCCAGACTTTGAAAGGTTAATATTTCTGTCAAAAAGTTAATACCTTTGTATTACTGTATTACTGTATGATTACTTGTTCACATATGTCCACCACAGTAATTTTTTTATTTCCACGGTGTTCCCACTTACGAGTAACCATAAAATGTAGGAGGGAAAGTAAGAAATTAGTGTAACCCATCAGCTCTGCACTCATCTGTTTTGGTGTTTATATTTTAAAACCTGTCTAAAAGAACTAACTTTTTATTTATATTTAGATTTCTTTTAAACACCCCTCTTTGATGCCATGGAATGAATACTATGCATATGCACAAAGCTTCTTCCTTATACACTGCCTAAACATACAGAACTGTTTTTTTTCCTAACCAAACCCTTAACCTCATCATCTATTTAAGACAGATTAATTTCCCAATGTAAATTTCCAAGATTACTCACATATATGTAAGATGAAACTCCTACTGTTTAGTGACTACTGTCTCAATTTTACATTCAGAAACTCCATGGGCAACATTTAACAACACACCATTTTTTGTATGAATCTAAAAGTTAAAATTGTGACTTGTCATTCCTTTATGTAATTTTCCACTCTAACTTCTGAAAATGTTAGTAATCATTTTATACATTTAAAATATCTCAATTCTACAGACAAATTGCTTTTCAAAATGCAATAGGCTGAAAGCTAATAACTCTTCCAAATAAAATCTGCTTTAAGTCAAATTCACAACACATACTATATTGCAAACCTGTTTCTTCAAGGGAAAAAATAATTTAAAAAACCCAACAATTAGGAATTACAAACTTTGCTGCTAATAGTAACTATATATATTTGCTTGGTTAACGGCAACTTTAACCCATTCAGCCAACTTTCTTTCCAACACGTGACTACAAAACAAAAAAGCAAACAAAATCCCCATCCCCTCAAAAAAACCCCAAACACAAATTTAATACTAGCTTCTCCCCTAGACAAAAGAGCCAAATTTATTTTATATTTGCTTTATGTTTAACCTACACTGCAAACAGACTGCTGGTATTAGTATAGCTTTTGAACTATATTACATTATATTAGTGTAACTTTTGAACATATTACAAAATGCTCAGCACACCAAATCTAGGTTGACACTTCTCATAGTGAGCTTTAATTTCAGATGCGTAACACTTTGCCAAGACATCAGCAGGATTCATCTAAAGGCTCCAATTTGCAACTACAGTAAGTATCAATGTGACAGGACTAAGCAATAAAGGAGAGGTATGCAGGACATTTTTTCATTTGCAACAGAAGGGCAAGGTTGCTAGATTTTATAAATAACATTCATGCTTTGCTAGTTTTTAGGTGCTACCAACATGGTTGACAAGACACATCAAACAGAAGCTTACTATAGCTTAGTACACTGTCTTGAATACTGTTTAGGAACATTTTTCAAGACTATTTAGAACAATAGCTTGTTTTTTCTAGAACAACATATCTTCCAGCTAATAAGACATTTCTGCTAATGTCAAAGGTTTGGAACAGCACTAAATCAAGACCAACTTAAAACAAAAACATGCCTACCATTTTGTTCATTTCCCCATTACAGTGGCTTACTGTATCCTCAACATTATCAAAGGAATGCAACAGACAAAAAGAAAATCCCAAGACAACACCTAGTTCTTTCACATCAACGTTCTTTGATGTTTTCTCTGACAAGTAACAGATTAAGATTTTATGAAGTGTGGGTTCTGAGCCAGAGATGTCAAATGACACCATATAACCTCTGAGCCACTTTTCAGTAAAAAGTCTTATGACAGATCTGGCACACAATGACAGTAGTTGCCAGCTAGTTCCCTGTCTGTCAGTAATAAAAACCAACACCTTTCATCTAATTTAAGAGTACTTTCCACCAGATACATTTCAAGCAAACTAGGAGCTTACAACACTGAGGTCCTTTTGCATCCCCAGTTCCAAGTCTCCCTACATGCAGTAAGGCAAGCATGACAATGCTTCTGTAGTTCACTCCCTTTTTAAATGTGGCTGTATCAGAATTTTTGTTTTTATATGTGTACTATGTAAGATGTGCTTTACAGAAGAGCACTGTGGAAGTGATTTATGGGACATAAGGATACGCTGGAAGCATGCACAATACTACTTTGCATAAAATTATGCCTGACAAATTGAGTGGCCTTCTAGGATGGCATTACAGTGTTGGTGGACAAGGGAAGAGCAACTAATGGCTACTACCTGGACTTGCGTGAAGCATTGGACACTGTCCCACAGGACATCTTCATCTCTAGAACTGAAGGCATGGATTTAACAGATGGACCACTTGTGGACACGAGTTGACTAGATGGTCACATTCAGACTTCAGCCAATTGTTTGATGTCCAAGTTCAGACTAGTGATGTAAGATGTTATTCAGGGCTGGCACTGGGACTGGCAGTTTAACCTTTGTCAGTGACACTGACAGCAGGAATGAGCGCACCTCAGGAGGTTTGCAGACATCAAGCTGTGTAGTGCGGTCAACATGTTGAAGAGAACAGATATCATACAGTGGAACCTTCACAAGCTTCAGGAGGAAGCTAATGGATTGAGGCAATCTCAAGCACAAATACAGGCTGGGCAATGTATTTTGCAAGTCACCAGCATGGATTCGTCAAGGGGAAATCATGCTTGACTAACCTGATAGCTTTTTCTGATGTCATATCTGGCTGCATATGTGAGGGGACAGCAGTAGAGGCTGTCTACCTTTACTTCAGCAAGATCTTCAACACCATCTCCTATAACATTCTCATTAGGAAAATCAAGCAGTGCAGGTTGGATGGGTGGATGATGAGTTGGGTCAAGAGCTGGTTGTGTGCGATAGCCACAAGAGTGGTTATCGGTGGTACAGGGCTGAGTTAGGGACCTGTTACTAGTAATGTCCTGCAGGGGTCAGTACTTGGTCCTGTTTTGTTTAACTTATTTATAATTGACCTGGATAAGGGGCACAGTGACCTGATGATACAAAGCTAGAAGGAGTGGCTGACACACCAGAAGGCTGTGTTGCCATCTAGAATGACCTGAACAGGCTGGAGAGTTGGACAAAGAGGAACTTAATGAGGTTCCACAGGAGCAAGTGTAGGGTCCTGTGTCTGGCAAGGAACAACCCCAGGAGGGTAGACCTGTTGGATAGTAGACTTGTAGAGAAAGATCTTGGGAGTCCTGGTAGACAATAAGCTGACCATGAGTTGAGAGTGTGCCTTTGTTGCCAAGAAATCCAACAGTATTCTAGGGTGCATTAAGACTTATGTGGCCAGTAGGTGTAGAGAGGTCATCCTCCCCCTCTACTCTGGCCTGGTAAGGCCACATCTGGAGTACTCTGTACTGTTCTGGGCTCCTCAGTTCAAGAGAGACAGGGAACTAGTGGAGAGTCCTGGGAAGGGCAACAAAGATAACAGAAGGCTTGAAGCATCTCTCTTATGAGGTCAGTTGAGAAAGATGGGACTGTATAACCTTGAGAACAATCAAAGGAAACTTGATCCATGCTTACAAATATCTGAAGTATCTGGCTTGCAAAGCGGTAGAAGATTCTTATGTATGATCTCTCCCCACCCACTAAAAGACAAACACATTCATGTTTACGTTGTGAACTCCCTCTGCCATTCAGTGCTACTCTTTTCAAAACAATTGTGGCTTTTTATATATATGTTTGTAATAAGGACTCAACGTTTGCTTAAAAACTCTGGACACCACCCTCAGGCAAACAAAAGCCGACAACACTCATTGCCTTAAGAATAGTTCTCTGGCCAGATTCAACTAAAGACCTCAATATTCTTCCTTCCTGTGACTTCTGAATGCAAAAAAGCTCAACCACACATCTATAGACTCAACTAAAACCACATCACCATCATTCATGTATGCTCTAATGTGGATAAGGGCACAGCCAGCTTCATTCACTTGAAGTGAAATAAGCAATAGCTATAAATAATTAAAGAAAAAAAAAGCAAGCAGCAGTTCTATCAAGCAAGAGATGCCATTAACCAGACCTCTTTATCTGATCTACACAGACCTAGTCTCAAAACCTCTGTCTTCAAGGTGGTTACTTATATAATGGCTAGATATTAAGACTCTGCAATACATCTCTACCAGAATCCTACTAATTAAAACATAACTATTTAACTCACTTGTTCCTGAAGGAAGCAGGGACCTGGGAGTGTTGGTTGACAGCCAGCTAAATATGAGCCAGCAGTGTGCCCAGCTGTCCCAGAAGGCAAATGGCATCCTGGCTCTTATCAGAAATAGTGTGGTCATCAATAAGGAAGTGACTGTTCCCCTGCACTTAACGCTGATGAGGCCACACCTCAAGTATTGTGTTCATTTCTAGGTATCTCAACAGAAGAAAGACAACAAAGTTGGCAAAGGGTCTAAAGCACAAGTATTAGGAGAAGTAGTTGAGGGAGCTGGATTTATTTAGCCTAGAGAAAAAAAAAAAAGGCTCAAAAGGAGACCTTAAACTACGTGAAAGCAGGTTGTAGCAAGGTGAGGTTCTGTCTATTCTCACACGCAACAAGCAGTAAGACAAAAGGCAATGGTTTCAAGTTGTGTCAGAGAAGATTTGGACTGGATATTAAGAAAAATTTCTTCACCGAAAGGGTTGTCAAGCATTGGAACAGTCATTCCAGGAAACTGATGGAGTCCTATGTTCATGACATGGTGCTCAGGGTCATGGTTTAGTGGTGGACCTGGCAGTGTTAGTTTCAAGGTTGGAGCTGATCAACTTACTGGTCTTTTCAATTTAAATGATCTATGTTAAATAAAAAAAAATGCAATAATAATCACATAAAATACTATTCTACATTCTGTACCAATTGGGTAACTTACCATCTTTGTTAAACCATTGTTTTCTTTGTCTATAGAGGAGAAGTTTATTGTGGACATATGGCAAAAGAAACTTGACACACCAGCTCTCCACACCAAGCTTGTTTTCTACTAGGACGATAGGGCTTCGGTTATACCTGGCTTCAGGGCAGGGTATTAATCCAATTTCATCTCTTAAAAATGAAAAAGAAATATAATTATAGTTATTTCCAGTGGATGCTATTTTTTTTCTTCATAGAGATGACTGTCAATGCTTCCCACCCAGTCAGTCACTTTTTCCCACTCTGTCACCTTTTTTCCCTCTGCTTTTGCCTAAATCTGTACTCATTATCCTCAATTCAACATCTTGATTCTTGACAGACTGCACATATAATAAACCTGATTTTCAGAAACCTATCCTCTGCAAAACTCATGTAGTACATTAATGTGGCAAATAAATGAGTGAAACATAATTTCAAAGCATTAAAGTTGAGCAAAAAAAAGTAAACATTTTATCTCTCTACAATTTATTCAGATGCAATATAAAAAGCGAGATGCAGTTTTGAGCTGAGAGCCACCGCAAAAATTTTGACATTAGGAAGGTCCGTATTTGTTTTATTTTCAAATTACCACCTAAGCAGTTTAACACAGCTGAACTACCACAAGTACTCCTTGCCCTGTGAAGGAGATGTGATGTGGCTGTAACAACTGATACTGCGAAGGGGAAATGAAACACACCAACTAGTGGATGCTGACCCAAAGCTGTGTGTCCTGCAGCAGGCTGACCTGGCGCTTTGAGGCCAAAGACCAGGCAAAAGAGAATCAGACAGCATCATGTGCATTTCTACATGTCCCATTTTTCCTTCATGACAAAATGACAGACAGGTACGGTTTCCAGAAAGCTCACAAATCAGCCTGAAGCACCCCTATCATAGAACACGCACAGCTAGCAAAAAATCTGCAGAGGAATAGATCACTAGCCCAGAACACAACACAATAAATGTTTTTTCTCGCTACCTACTTGGCTTTTGCCAAGAAGCAAACCAGGGCTTGTGAATTTGGCAGAAATGCAGTCTCCAACACCCTGGTACTGCTTCTAATGATCCACCTAATTCAGAAATATTACATTGTATTCAGTTCCTGATTTTGTATCAATTCATGATACAAAATACCAGAATGGTAGATTTATCGAAGGTGGGTTGTCTGTCTCAGTCAAAACAATGCACTCAAACTACCACCTGTTTCTGTTCCTGAAGGCCCCTCAGATCTGCAGACTGAGCAAGTAACAGGGCAGTTCGGCCAGCCCAGAGGGCACTGCCTGAGATGACCTGCAGCCTTTGCTCCATCGTGTGTCAGAAGAAAGCTTCTGCAGCAGGACTCACAAGCTGGCATCCACTGAATTAGTGTCTGCAAACTG
This sequence comes from Upupa epops, assembly GCA_013397515.1. Classification (NCBI taxonomy): domain Eukaryota; kingdom Metazoa; phylum Chordata; class Aves; order Bucerotiformes; family Upupidae; genus Upupa; species Upupa epops. The sequence continues at coordinate 83,758 of VZRI01011320.1, forward strand.
GAGTGACCAAAGGTCCCCTGATCTTTCACAAAATGTGCCTGACCATATTTGGGTGTTATTTGGTGCTTTTACATTTATTTTCCCCAAAACAGAAACCATGATCAAGCTCCAAAAACTCCACAAATTATCTGTACTTATAGGATAACATGTTAGTCCACACTTCTAAAATACACTACGCAGAATTTAGTGCAAGATTTCAGACTGGCTATCACAAAGTCTGCAGCTGTTACAGTGCTTCTTCAGTTTGTGCTGAAACAAGAGAAAATGACCAAGATGAGATCTGGGAGACTGTGGAGCTGCACAGTTCAGGCTTAGTCCACAGTAAAAACCTCAGCTGTGGCAGAACAGTACTGGCTAAGCCACTGCAGGACCTGCTTCAAGAGCCCACATCTGTTGACTGAGACAGTAAATGACCCTCCCCAAAACAAATCCTATTCAACCTACCACATATCTTTAAAACCATAATGATACAAAAAACTTTTCTCTTCACAAATATCACAGTACTGCTAAAGAGGGAGGAATTTCACAATATGATGATAGTGAAATGGGTGTTCAGCTTTAGGTACTCTGTGTGAAGGGACCTTCTCTGACGTGTTTTCCTTGAAGATCACATTTAGAATAAAACAGACTCTCCTCACAGAATTGGAGAGGCTATTACGTAATGGCTGAGGAAGATGTGAATGATCATATACTACAGTAGTTGCATATGATGCAACTGCTGGACGTGATTCTACTGATAATGGAGTCCAAGTCTAAACAGCCAAACATTTCTGCAATTATAAAAGGCCTGTAACAATGTAAGGCATTCCACAGTATGAATAGCAGAAAGGTGTGTATGCTTTTACATTAAAAGAAGTCTCATGAAATGACTACATGGCTAATGAGTTTGCAAAATCTGAAAGGCGGGGGGG
>VZRI01011320.1:84703-118208 GCA_013397515.1 Upupa epops
GAGTTGAAACTTTTTTTTTTCCTTATTATGCAGTGCATCATATAGAGAATTAGATCTTAGAATCTCAAATAATAAATTAATTTTAACATTATTATTACTTATCTTAGTAGTACAACTAAAATCTTTCAGAATTAAAGAGTAGTAACGGAAAAGACCTCAAGTCAGGCCAGGGGAGGTTTAGATTGGGCATTAGGAAAAGTTTCTTCACTGAAAGGGTTATGAAATATTGGGGAAGTGGAGGAAACATTATACATGAAGGTATTTAAAAGACATATATGTGGTGCTTAGGGACATGCTTTAGTGGTGACCTAAACTGATCACAAATTGATCACCACCAAGTGGTGACCTAGTGCTGGGTTAACAGTTGCATTTTAACACTGTCTTTCAATTAAACCAGTTCTGTGGTTCTGTTAACTGCTACACTAATTACTGCAATACAAAGTACTTCTAGCCAATATTTGTTTCTAGAGAATTTATCCTCTTCAGGAGCTTCTTTTTGTTTGCTCTCACTTTGACATCCGCTTGACTGTAAACTACTTTTGCAATAATAAAGCTCTGCAATGATGAACCGTCTCACACTACGACAAACTTTGTGACTTACCAGTGGTGTATTTGGAAGTATTAGTGCTGCATAAAGGTATTAATTTAATGAAAATTACACTGACAAGACAAATACTTTGCTAGTGTAACGATTTAGGAAAGTATGAGCTTCTACCTGAATTCCTTGCAGAAAACATTGCAGTCACACCAGGAAAAACTTTGATTCAATGTTTCAAAACTAATAAAATGAAGAATGGTAGTTTTGCTGCATTATGAACATGATGAATTGAGGCAGAAAAAATTATTTGAGCTAAAGCGGTATAAACTGTAAAGAGTAACATTAGATATTTTATGTACATGTTGGGCTATCATCTAAGAATTCATGTTTCCAGTTATGTCATGAAATTCATATATTTTTTTGCCATGAGTCTATGTCTAATTTCACGTGCAAAGCTCAAAAAGAAAGCAGTGTGCTCACTGTTGGTGATCCATTCACTTCCAGTGGGACAGACAACTCACATGTATCACTTTATCAGGACCTCTGCTTGTAGGTTTGGGTATAAGTATCTTCCAGTAAATTTCACAGCCTTACAGAATTGAAAACAAGAATGCTGACCCAGTTATTTCTCAGAATAAAATGGAGCTATCAGAGAGATACAGAAAAAAAAAAAAAAAAAAAAAAAAAAAAAAGACAAAAAAGGCATAGCATATTTAGCTAGAAGTAACCTTACCTTAGGAAGATACAGTCTTGGTTCAAATTCAGTTTAAAGCCAAAGAAGAGAAACAACACCCAACATTCTAAATACTGTAAAACCATATTTTTCACGCTCTTTAATGCTGACCAGAGGCAACTTCCCCCCTGCCCCTAGAAACTACAGAACTGTGAACCTGCCAGAACCAAACACCCATTCTGACAAATCCAATGGGGATTTGTCCAAAGGGGCAACAAATGTTGGAAGAGAGATGACATGGGGATAATAAGTTTGAATGTGAACTGGAATCTCATGCATGTAGCAGATACCTTATTTTCAGTGAAGACTTGTGGATGCCACATAAAAGAATTCAAACCTGGATGTGTGATACAAACAGGCTTCACAATTCAACAGGGTAACATTTGCCAAGGACTGCACTGGTTACGACCATTTTGGTCAACCGCACGAAGACAACTCCAAGATACACAAAATACGTGTGGCCAACGTAGCTACTATCTGGTATTCTCAAAGGTGAAAGGTACAGTACCTGAAGCACCTGCAGTCCACACTGGCCATGCACAGTCCCACTTCAAGTACTGCAGCGAAGAAATCTATCAGACAGAATTGTCACTGCTTGTACTTTTGGTGGTGAACTAGTAGTAACTTACGCTTCCTCACTTGAGCCATGAGACAGTGCACTGGTCTCAGGGCACACTACTCCTGTAGTCTTTCTTTCACATCCAAAATAAAATGGCCACAGCAGCCAGTTTTTCAAAAACACAAGCTCAAAGCTTGCTAGCAAAAAAACAATCCATGTGATGGAGTAGAAATTAAGATAATCAGAACATTCATTCACAAATACTTGCTGTTTCAGTGCTATGATTCCCAGCAAATTATGCCTCACAACTTAAAACTGAAGCTTCATGGCAAAAAACAGGTCTTTTCCAGACTGCTTCCATATGCTCTATTTTAAAACCTGGCCACCCACCCAAGTCACTTACTAAATTTATAGAAACATGAGGGTACTAATTCTAACCAACTCCTTTAAGCAAAGGGATAAATCAAGCACCTGTAAAATTCTCCTATGTGGCTGATTAGCAAACCGTTTTCTGGAACAGATTAGTAGGCCGCCACCTCAGAGACTGCAATGTTTCCTACTAATGTAAATACATCACACTTACTTAGTGAAGTTGTTACCCATTACACACCACCTCATTTGCCATAACTAATACAGAGCTTACATAAATACATAGGAAGACACTTCCCTACATAGCTTATGCCTTAAAACAACAAATAGAGGAGGTACCTAAATCCGTGTCCCAGAACTCGTCAGCAGTAGAACTGAAAGTAAATTTGTATGTACACAGTCCCTCTGTTCGTTTTCCTGCAGAAAGCACTGTCAACTCTTTTGACAGACACACATTTGAAAGCGGCATCCATTATATCAGGCTTCCAAACTGATCCTTGCTTCCATCAGCGCTGATGCTTTACTTCACCACACAACATACCCTGCTGCCCTCAAGTCGGGATCGGCGCGACCGACCCACCTGCAGAGGTGAACAACATCCTGACAGTGTGACGGCTTTAATGATGCCCAACCTCACATTCAAGCAGAGTTCGCTTACGAACTTGTTCCTAAACACACATCCACCACTTTCAGATTACAGACTCCCTGCCGGTTCCCATAACGAACACTCTGCACTGACAAGAACGTTCTGATTAGGCAGCCGCTCGGCTCGACAGCAGCTAGGGCTGCCGCAGGGGACCACAGTGGGCCACAAGATGCCACAGGGGTCACATCCTGGGTCTCTGCACTGAAGCTCCAGGGTGAGATAGGGAAACACGGCTGTTTTCGCGACGCCTCACGGTGTGAACTTAGGCCATACCCTAGCTCTAGCCCTTGCTCCTGCCCCCATAGGCCCCGTCACGGTCCCGCGCCCCGCACCCCGTTCATCCTCCCAGCCCGCCCGCCCGCCCGCGGGCCACGNCTCACATGTGGGGGTTCCGCTGGAAGGCGTTGCGAATGTCCTTCACCACCCGCTGCACCAGCACCGCCACCTCCTCCGGCGACTCGGCCATCTTGCCGCGCCGGGCCGGGCCGGACCGGCACAATGGACAAAGTGCTTCCGGGTCAGCGGCCGCGGGGAGGGGCGGAATGCGACCAGCCCCGCCTTGGCCTCCTGTCGGCTTTAGCTTGTTGCTTTGTGAGGGGCGTGATAGGCCCCCGGAGGACGGGCGAGGAGTGGCGCGGTGTAGGATGAGCCTGTCGAACTGAGCTTGCACTTATTTTGCCTTGTTTGGCAACATGTAAATCAGCAGCAATAGTTAATTCATATATGAAGCTATCGGTTCCGACCAGTATTATTTTAATACTTGTATGAGATGTTATGCACCGTGGCTGTGAGAGGTAATAGCGTGTATGTAGCGCACTCTGATCTCTAAGAGAAGTGGGTGCACTTACCTGCAGGCTGAATGTGGAAACACGGTGGTGCTTACTGGAAGGGTCCTCAGTCAGTGAAATAGGCTGCCTGGGAAGGTGGTTGAATGACCATCCCTGGATGTATTTAACAGTCATATAGATATGGAACTTAGGGAAACGGTTTAGCAGTGGGATTAGGACAGTTAGGTGAATGGTTGGACTTGATGATCTTAAAAGGGTTTTTTTTGTAACCCACACAATTCTGTGATTCTAAACCATAACAATTATATTTGTCATGTAGAAATTAACGTGTTATTACAAAACAAGTTGTGTTACAAAGGATTAACTGGTTAGTTTACTTGTTGCTCATTTGAAAACTTGAATGTCATCATTATCATGAACACCTTCCTGGAGGGTTTGCAAGACCAGGTTGGATGGGGCTTCGAGCTACCAGGTCTAGTGGGAGGTGTCCCTACAAAGGTAGAGGGTTTGGAACTAGATGATCTTCAAAATGCCTAAACCATGCAATGATTCTATAATCATTTACTTCACCACCACCAAGCAAGCCTATATGTCATCCCCCGTAATGAAAAAAAAGGAGAAAGTGTATGGAGAGAAGGACTCTGCAAGTGAAATACACAAAACCCACATTGTGTTAGCAGCTCCACTGTGATGTACTCGCAAAACTACATTGTTAATTTTGTTAAATTTTAATTAAATGTTTGTTAGGTTTGTTGATTTTCAAATGGGGCATGAGAATAAACTGTAGAAAATACATCATATGTACATAATACAAGGATAACATCCCTGTCTGCTACCCACCGACACTTTCCTGGTTAATCCATTCCTGTGGGGACACATTTACAAGGTGTCAGAATTGTTGGAAACAATTCTATTTAGGTTGTTCTGTTTGGAAAAATACAGAATAATATATCCTTTAGCTGTCTAAAGTTATAAATTTCTATTGCATTAAGCTTGTGTTAATGAACTATAAATTAAGAATATTTCTATTTATTAGATTCAGTTCACCAGACATACCTCATCTAATTAATGTCTTCATGGCCAAATATGCAAAATATGAGTGATAATCCTGGTTTGTTTCTGTGCCCCTGAGCTATTGTAACTTAGTGCATCTTTATGGACAAGTCCAGTTTACTTTAATACTATTGATTTAAGTGTCATGCTTTGATGAAAATCCCTCAAACTTGGGTTTGGCCCCCTGCCTTGGGAGGGTGGAAACAGATGTTTCAAGAACAAGAACATCAGTTCTTGTGTATTTTCCTAGGTGTAATGTTTTTCTGAATAGACCAAGTGCATGGCCAACATAAAGATGACCACATCACCACAGTCCTTATTGTGCTACTTGTTACAAAGATCACTAGAGAACTGGAAAGCTGTGGTACAAATGTAGTAAGGCATTGCACAATTTTTCATGAAACAGAAAGCATCAGTCATCACATTTTCCAGTGATGTTTCTTTAATATAAACTAAATATTGTGTGTGTAGATACAGTGTTACATGTAGCAGTTTGCATACATTTCCTTTTTAGGCTAGCAAACACTAAGTTATACAATGCAATCACCTTCTTGTGTTTCATGAAGGACTGCAGCTTGTGCTCTTCAAGCACAACAGAAAGAAAAGAGAGAAGAGAAACTGACAGTCATGAACCGTGTCCTAATAGGTATCAGCTCCAGACTTTCATCACAGTCTGGATGTCTAAAGCAATGTGTTTGCAATAAATGATGTGTTACACTGTTCTTTATATTTGGAATTAAATGACTATGATATTCTCATAGAGTTTTCATTTTACGAAACCAGAAAGCATAAGCTTTCAGCATCTGCAGGCCTTGAATATATGCAAGGGCTTCTATAAAACTGTTGTGGTTTCTGTCAATGTTAATTGAGCAGAATGCATCTACAGTATTTCAGTCAAGAAACATAACCTTGACTTCTTCGTAGCAGCAGAGCTCCGTAGGTGACTTTAAGAGCATTCAGGCATTAAAGGATAGAAGTGGAAGGCTATTGGAAGAAAATAAATCAAGACCTTATGTTAAGAAAGGCAAAGAAGTTCTACCTTTCAGTATCTAAAATTTCAGAGGCATCTTAACAAGCAAAGTTCCTATACATGAATTGAAACTATGACACCATAGGTTAACAGAGTAAGTTGTCTATATACTATTTGTCCAAATTCTCATTAAAACACAGTAACAACTGAATTTTACATATAGTCAGAGTATGAATGTTTATCCGTGTCAGAAAAACCACATATGACATGAAATCCTTGTTCAAACGAGTATATAAGGCCAAAATGCAATGCTAGACAACGCTAAGAAACAGATGAAAGCTGTGTTGCTTACTAAATGCTTATGTTTCTTCACCATAATGTTTGAGGATAATAGTCTAGGCTACTTCAAGTGGACATACAATATTTATAAACATGAAAACTGACAGAAGTGTCCTTTGTTAGGGTTTTTTTACTCGTATGTGCTTGTGGCATCATTTCAATTGTGTATGAAAGAAACTAGTTGTATGTAGCTGCAGCTTCTTGAAAGTTTGGACTCAAGAGTACAGCACCATTTTGAGCAATACTTAAAAGAAGTGCTGTCCCGTACACTGCTGTGGCCTTGAGGCACATTCACCATAAGAAGTGCACAGTAACGATGAGATGAGGCCACAATTACCATGAAAGATGAGATCTTGATGTCTTTAGGCAGAGCTAACACATTCATTGTCTAAAGGTAAGTTTACCTCAGGGGGTGAAGGCCTAGGCAGATGTCTCTGTAATGGATTAGAGCCTCAAAATGCTGGTAAACCAGTGGCCCATCAGAAAGTGCTGTGCCTCTACTACACCTATTGTTTTGACTACAGACTCATGTTTCACACACAGAGACACACACACACACAAAATGTAAAAGTAAGTTACAGACTGAAGCAAGCAAGCGCGAAAGGGGAGAAGGGCATACCCCAGAACCTGATACCAAAGACCGAAACGGGTCATCGATGGACTTCTCCTTCTCCGTTCTGATCTACCTCCTTGGTTAAGAACTCTAACTTTTGTCTGTAACTGTACCACTTATACATTCATTTGCTTATTTGTATCCTTTAACATCTCTAACTGTACTGCTTTTGCACCCAGCGTCTATTTTGTATCCTTTATGGACACACACAGTTTCTGCAAATTAATCCTGTTCTTGACAATCCAAAGAATCTATAAGATGTTGCTTGTGAACAATAAATAATACTATTTTATAATCCAGGTTGGATTTTTATCCTTGGTGTCAATCTGTCAACTGACATTTGTATTAAGGTCTAAACTCAGTTGCCCATAGTCCTCCATCTGTGAGGACTCTGCTAGAATGCAAGGGGGTTTAGCCTTAAGGAAATTTACCAAATTCTGCACCCCACTGCCACCTCCCCCCCCCCGCTTTTCACATTTTCACACAATTTGAAACACAGAGAAAAACCAAGTAACATTATGTATGTTTAGAATTATAGCTATTAAGTTAACTTGACACCTAGTCTTGATTTCTGACTTGTTTAGTGAGTGATGAACTAGCAGGTTGTTACTATTTGCGCATAGAAGTTTAATAGCTAAAGAAGAACCTGAACATTACCTTGAACATTACATTACCCACAAAACAAAAAACATCACTGTCTAAACCAGCAGACATTTGGATTTCTTTTTATCCTTTTGCTTTTTCCTACATAGTTCTTGTGCAAGACCTGTACATTCAACTACTTTAAGTCTCTGGACCTGCTAACTTCCCATCATAAAGCATGGCAAGGGACTCTTCCTTCTGAGCCCAAGAAGATTGATGCCTGGACTACATAACTTAGCATGCTACATGTCACCTAATGTAGTGGTAACTGACATCAGAAGTAAAACCTTAACTCTCCCCTTATAAGTGCTGGGTTAAAGCCACACTCCACTGTAAATTCTCTAGTTCAGAATGCTACCATTTATTATTGAATGTTCTCTTTTCAAAATTAAATGCTACTTAAATCGTATGGATGTGTTTTAACTATGTTAATAAACTTCCAACTGCCCAGAGGCCAGTTTTAAGCTGTCATAGAATCATTAAGGTTAGAAGAAGCTTCCAAGATGATAAAGTCCAACTATCAACCAAATGCAATCATGCCCACTAAACCATGTTTTCAAATGCCAGACATACACTTTTTTTTAACATCTCCAGGGATGGTGAATCCACCAGCTCCCTTGACAGCCTGTTCCAACAATTGACACTTTTTCAGAGTGGGAATTTTTTCTAATGTCCAGTCTAAACCTTCCCTGGTGCAACTTGAGGCCATTTCCTCTTGTCCTGTCACTAGTGACTTGGAAGAAGAGGCTGACTCCCACCTCTCTAGAACATCCTTTGGGGTAGTTGTAAAGTGTGAGAAGGTTTTCTCTTAGCCTTCTGAGGTGAAACAACTCAATTTCCCTCAACTGCTCCTCCTGAGAGAGGAGTGTAAGGTAAGACCTGTCCTCCAGACCCTTCACAAGCCTTGTCCTTTGGACACACTCCAGCATCTCAGTGTCCTTCTTGTATTGAGGTGACAATCACTTCTCTATCCTGCTGACCACACTATTTCTGCTACAGGTCAGGATGCTGTTGGCTTTCTTGGCCACCTCAGCACACTACTGGCTCATGCTCAGCTGGCTGTCAAGTGAGCATCAGCTGGTCAGCAATCAGACTAACATCCTCCTACTCCTGACAGCTTTCAGCACATGCACCAGCCTTTATTAATGGCATAATTCAGCCACCCAATTATGCTTCTTTGCGACTACAGTCAAGTCCCAAATGGATGCTGATATTCTTCAATTCATGATCTTTTAGCAATAAATCATTTAACATTTACAGAAAAAGTAAAGGATTACACACCAATAGCATTTCAGACATCTATTTTTCCCCAGGTTGTTTGTGCTTTCATTCTATTAAAATGAAACTCAAACTGACCATAACAAACTGAAGAATCTGCTGTCTTAGTGATGACTCTTGCTGTTACTGTTGTCAGTACAGCAGAGAAAGATGCAGACACATAGTCTCTGTACAAGCAACTAGGAACACAAGGAATCCTTGCATTATTTTATTTTTCTAGCTTTTATAATTAAATACTACTCTTACATGCTGATATATGAAGGACTAACACATCCTTCACATCCTTTGTTTAATGTAAAAGACAGAAACAGTACCTTATGACATTTTTTTTTATGCTAAGCAAGAAACCATTCAAGGGTCATGTTTACACTGGTTCTTTAATGATGCCATTTCAATTAGTCCACTGATGTTCCTTGACCACATGATGCATTAAGCCACACTGTATTCCCTATAATATTAAGAAACAATTATAATTAAGCACAATTTATTGCGTTACAATACTGAATTTTGATACAATAACTTAAAATTAGTTTTTCAAAAGAATTAGTTTTCCTGTAGCAAAACTAGAAGTCACTGGCAATTTCTGAGGGCCACTGTAACAGAATCACAGGGGAATTGTGGAGAGGAATCATTGCTGTGGGGCTAAACCATGATTAAAAATCATTTAAACAATCTACTACTTAATACATGTCAATAATTACCTTATATGCCATAAGCTTTTATATAATTTAGAGCATCGCTCATTGAAGACATCACATACTGAGTAAGGGATCTCTCAGCCTCATGGGGAGAGGTGGATGAGGATGCCATGCAGCATGTCACTCTGCATGAGAGAGCTCAAAGAGTTCTGGCAGCTGCAGAAATTTGTAGTATAAAGTGACTGGCTTGTAGCTGAACTTGTAGTGCAACCCATAGCCATTTTTAGTTCTGTCCAGTTTCCTCTCAGATGGATTCTGTGGTTTTGTCTCAAAGCATAAGTTTCTGTTGAGATATGACTTAGCACAAGCTCATGAGGTTTGCACAACTGGGTTGAGTTTACCCAGGTTTATTTGTCAGATACGCCTAAACTGAAGCACTGTTAACTGAGACAGAGAGGGTACACTCATCACAGACATTGCTGATTAACCTGGGATTCTACAGGTGATTTATATCTCTACAGTGTGTGCTGAGAAGCTTTGGTGCTATTTTTTGTCCTAGAATTTCTGTTCATGAACCAGTATGGTCCTTCAGCGGTTAAAAGTACAGTTGTACTGAGATCAGCTCTTCTCTGAAATTGTTTACCAGTTGTACTTACACAGAGCTGGAGTTTTTGCTATGGGTAGTAAGCACAAAGCTAATTTACTGAAGTCTCCCCAAAGGTGTGGGGAGACTTTTTTTTCTTTTTCCTTTTTCCTACATAGTTAAAATTCAAATCACAGTACCCCAGTATCACAGTAATGATAAGGTTGGAAAACCTTATCCTTAAACATCCCCCAGTCCAACCTAATTCCAAATAATACAAGTAAACCTAACACCTAACTTCTAGATCATGCCACTCAGCACTTCATCCAGACTAACCCTGAACGCCTCCAGGGATGGTGACTTGAGCATCTCTGTGGGCAGCCCATTCCAAATCTGGAGCACTTGAACTTTCCTAATGTCATGTCTAAACCTCCCGCGATAGAGCTTATGACTGTGACCCCTTGTCCTGTCTCCAGTGTCCAGGGAGAAACGACCCACCCCCACCTGACTACAACCACCTTTTAGGTAGTTATAGACAGTGATAAGGTCACCTCCTCTTTTCCAGGCTAAACAGACCCAGCTCCATCAGCCTCTCCCCATAGGGCTTACTTTCCAGCCCCTTTAGCATGCTAGTTGCTCTTCTCCAGACTCGTTCCAGCCCCTCGTCATCCTTCCTAAACTGAGGGGCCCAGAAATGAACACAATACTCCAGGTGCAGTCTAACCAGTGCCGAATACAGGGGGAGGATAATCTCCCTCTCTCTGCTGACCACACCATTCCTGATGCAGTCCAGGATGCCATTAGCCTGGGCACATTGTTGAGTCATGCTAAGTTTACTGTCCACCAGTACCCCCAAGTCTCTTTCTACCTGAGTACTCTCTAAGATCTCCATTCCCAGCCTATAGTTCTGCCGGGGGGTTGTTACAACCAAAATGAAGAACCTGACACTTAGACTTGTTAAAACTCATCCTATTGGAGTCTGCATATCTCTCCAGTCTGTCCAACTCCCTCTGCAGGGCCCTCCTACCCTCCAGCAGATCAACACGGGCTCCAAGCTTGGTGTCATCCACAAATTTGCTCATGATGGATTCCAACTCATCATCAATATCATCGAGGAGGATTTGGCCTAGCCCTCTGCTTTTTGCATTCTGCTTGTAGTACGTGTAGCCTGAAGAAAAAAAGTGAAAAAACACAAAGGTTTTTGTGCTAAAAAGCACATCAACGTATTGTATTGTAATGTCCTGAGTTGGCTGTTGATAATAGAAAATTACTTCTGTAAAGTCAGTAATGATAGTAACTTTTTATTATCCAGGAGTCTGTCCTCAGACACCAGGGGGTGCAACAAAACCTATTGCTGAAGCCTTCAGCGGCTTGACCTACCTTGTCTAAGCTCTCCAATCTCCAGTTCCTTAACCATACTTGGACCCTTTCCAGTATGTCCATGTGTCTTTTGTACTGGGGAGCCCATAATTGAACTCTGTACTGGTTGACCTCACCAATGTTGAGGACAGAGGAAAGATCACCTCCCTCAGTCTGCTGGCAGCACTCCTATTAATGCAGCCAAGGAGGCTGATGGCTTTTTTCCTTTTTTTTTTCCCCAAGATGGCACATTGCTGGCTCATGGCCAACCCAGTATCTACTACAATCCCCAGGTCCCTTTCTGTTAAGCTGCTTTCTAGCTGGATGGCCCCAGCACGTATTGGTGCATGGGGTTTTTGCCCACTAAGCTTCAGGATCGTGCTTGAACTTCACGAGGCTCCTGTCAGCCCATTTCTCCAGCATTCTTTGAAAAGAAGTATAAATGTTCTTTTTCAGGAAAGGTGATAAAATTACAAAAACAATTCTAGAAGTAAAATAATACATAATTTTCCATAGACTCTGCCAGGTTTTGGATTTCTTCTCCAGAAAAAAAGTGTGTGAGTCGTCTGCTGTTTGATGCACACTTGGGTCATCACAAATAAAGCTCATCTTTCTAAGCCATTTATCAGTAAAGGAATTTAAGGATGTTACAGTGGAGACTTCCAGAAGTGTATGCTAAATGAAAGAAAGCTTCCAATGTGTTATTTCTGATGCCATATTGAGCATTATTTTTTCTATTTTAATTATGGAAGTCTGAGTGGGATCTCTGAAGTTATAATTTGTAGCATAATGAACTGAAACTGTCCCTTCAGCCCTCTGTCTGAAGGATGACTTCTTGTTCAGAATTGTTCCCTGATCAATCCAGACCTTTAACTGCTGACCAAAGGCTAAAGCATGTGTATGAGAATGGTACATTGCCCAAAAATACACACAGTATTATCGGATATTAATATGTTTAAAATTTAATTTGTGTGTTCTAAGGGTAATTTTTTCCATATATATAGGAACTGTGAAGTGCCATTGTTGAAGAACGAAGAAATGTGAAATAATGCACACTGAAGATGGCACATCGGTTTGTTTTTTTAGTCTTTGTACTATGTTTATCTGTCGCAGAAGGAGCAACATTTTGTGAGAGACATGTATTATAAAGTCTTCAGCCACATTCTTCTTTGAATGCAGGAAATAGCATGTACCTCTAACAGATTCCTGCACATATGTTTGAGTCAGATCAGCTAACAAATTTGTGTAAACCTGTTTGGATCACATCAGTTTTCCTGTATTGATTGTTTACTATTTAAACATTTATTCATACCAGATGGAATGCAGCAAGCCTGGAAACCCATACTAGCAGTAGTTGAATTTCATGAAAGTGACAGAATGTCTTTCAGGCTCTTAGGTCTGTTTCTCAGGACATGATCCAGATCACTTTAAAATATTAATGCTTTTTGTGTTTCTTCTTTCAGATAAAGAACATTACAGGTATGTAGGGTGGAAAACATCCAGTGCAGAGGAAAAATAGTGAACAGATTATAGCAACTTTTAACATAATGTAGTTCAGAACTGTTTTTTTATCTGTTCATGGATGTTGGCATGTTTAACTTTCCTGTCCAGCAATGGAAAAAGCAGTACACAGATGTTCCAAACTGATATTTATGCTACAAGAACATAAATGAAAGGCAGTTTAACTAAAACTGGAAAAGGATGATTTAAGTCTATGTGCAGTTAGGCTGAGATAAAATCAAGGTTTCTACAACTCATTAGAGAATATGCAAGGGGAAAATGAATCCCAGGAACTACTGTGAGAGATTTGTCTGACTTTTGTAATGAGAGGAAGTTTTCCCTTGCACAGCATTCTATACAAACATCTACTACACATACAATGGCAAGGCAGCTGCATTCATTTTTAATCCCGCAACGCAATGAAGATGATTCCAAATACAGCAAGGGCCACTGAGAACTGAATGGCAACTTCCCAGTGGTGAGGAGGAAGAGGTTACTGAGAAGATAGAGCTGCATTCTTTGCTGAGATGCATAGCAGGAGATAGTTGATTGTGAACTACAGCAGGGAAGATTCTAACTGCATAGAAGGAAAAATAGTTGCCATGGTGCATAGTGAACTAGAATAGGTTTCCCAGAGAGGCTGGGTATCTCCGTCTCAGATTTTAAAAACCTAACAAAGCCTGGAGTGTCCTGATCTGAACTCAGTATTGATGAATTCAAACTCTTTACTTTGTGCAGGAGGCTGGACTTCTGGTATCCCTTTCAACCTGAGTGATTGCCTGTTCTCTGTTACTAGAGAAGAAAGGTTTATTCAGACAGAAATATTTAATCTCATCCTCCTCCTGTTGGGCAAAAATTGAGATGGTCAAAGAAGGTGTTACAAAACTTCTTAAAGGCTTTAAAAGTCTGATGCATGTCTGTGTACAAGATTCCTCTGCATCTAATAAAGTTTATTTTGACATCAAAGCTCTATGTGATTTATAAAGGATCTGTTAGTAGGTTTAAGATTTGTGAGAAATTGTCTCAGATGTTGGCTATAATTGACATAGCTTTACTTTTTCGGTTTTGTTAGTACTCACTGTTAATTTCCACTACAACTGTACAATTGAGTTTTCAGGCTTTCTTGTAAATCTTCTTTCAGAATTTTGATAGTAGAAGCTGAATCAGATCACAGTTAAAGAGCAAATAAGAATAATTTGAAAATTATATTTAGACCACTGAGTTACGTTTGAGGGATGTATAACTGATTAGATAACTGTGTCTTAGAAGTATTGTGACATATTGATAGGGTGTTTCCAAACGCCGTGATTTCACTGAAGTCAAGAAAGGTACAAAGATTTATCTTAGCGGAGGATCTGCAGACATAAATAAAATTTGTTCTCATCTGACTGCTGTCAAAATTTCATGTTAACTAAAAGGTAGTCAATCTTGAAAGTCTTGGTCATTAAGAAGCTTCAGGAAGTTGTAGAAGATAATACAAAGGCTGAGAATGGTTGCCCTGTTTACCTAAATGGATACCCTTGAGCCTGGACTGTGCATAGCCCTATCCATCTGTAAAAGCCAGCAAGAACATGTCTTGTTAGGTTTCTCCAGCTGCAGACGGCCGCAAATCTTGACTTACTGGGAAAGAATTTTCAAAACACATTTTTTGGAAATTATGTAGTCTTCTTGCTTTTACTTCTTTTAATCTCTCAGGGTTTGGTTTTGGGTTTTTTAGCTTTTTTCTTTCTTTTTTTTTTTTTTTTTTTTTTTTAAGTGCTATAATTACCACAACATCATGGAACAAAAATTGTAACCAAAGCAAATTGACCTTGCTTGTTCTTCACCACTTCACCATCTTAAAGCTAAATGGAGATACTTACGTATTTAGTCAAGATGATAAACAGTAAAATCTTTCTCATTTTACACCCAACAGATTGAATCTTGTCAAAACTTTTTAGGATAGAATTTTCTCAAGGCTTTTAGTGGTTTTATATGCAGCAAGCTTCAACCTTACTTAAAATATCTGTATCCTCTATCCCAAACACTGGCCACTCTGAGTTACAAATTACAGGTTTTATTTGTGGATTTTCATACAAGAATTTTATTGTGCTATTCATTTATTATTTAGTTTCTTTCCCTGAAGGAAGATTAATGATTCTGTCCTTAATAACTGGAATAAGGTAGAACTTACATATGTGGTGATGTAAAAGCAGTTGGAATGGTCTCCTGTTCTTTGGTCATTGCAGTATTTTGTATATGAGGCCATCATACAGCTATGCACTCATGAAATCTAGAGAACTTTAAATGACATTATGTCAAGTTAGTGGAGCTCTTCCAAACCCAGTTTCCACAAAACCAGTGTAACATTTTAAGTGGAAAATTTTTAACCATTCCTCATGCTGCATATTGTGTGTCTGGTTCCCATCAACTTACCGCCATATATAAAATATTTCACAGTATCACAGTAATGATAAGACTGGAAAGGACCTTAAAGATCATCCAGTCCAACCTAAAATCAACCAAGTAAACCTAAATATCTGACATCTACATCATGCCACTCAGCACTTCATCCATCTACTTCTACCACATCTGTGGGCAGCCCATTCCAAAACTGGTTCACTCTTTCAGTAAAAAACCTCTTCTTAATGTCAAGTCTAAACCTCCCCCGATGGAGCTTAAGACTGTGACCCCTTGTCCTGTCTCCAGTGTCCAGGGAGAAAAGACTGACCCCCGCCTGACTACAACCACCTTTTAGGTAGTTATAGACAGCAATAAGGTCACCCCTGAGCCTCCTCTTTTCCAGGCTAAGCAGACCCAGCTCCATCAACCTCTCCTCGTAGTGCTTACCTTCCAGGCCCTTTACAAATTTAGTTGCTTTTCTATGGACTCGTTCCAGCACCTCAACATCCTTCCTAAACTGAGGGGCCCAGAAATGAACACAATACTCCAGGTGCAGTCTAACCAGTGCCGAATACAGGGGGAGGATAATCTCCCTCTCTCTGCTGACTACACCATTCCTGATGCAGTCCAGGATGCCATTAGCCTGGGCACATTGTTGAGTCATGCTAAGTTTACTGTCCACCAGTATCCCCAAGCCTCTTTCTACCTGAGTACTCTCTAAGATCTCCATTCCCAGCCTATAGTTCTGCCGGGGGTTGTTACAACCAAAATGCAAAATCCAACACTTAGACTTTTGAAACACATCCTATTGGAGTCTGCCCATCTCTCCAGTCTGTCCAAGTCCCTCTGCAGGGCCCTCCTACCCTACCCTCCTACCCTACCCTCCTTCCGTTGTGTGTGGACCTAGCAAATCTACCCAGAGTAAGATTTCATTATAGATATCTTACTAGTATTTGTCTGAATTTTCTTATTTTTAAATTAATCACACTAGTAGTAATATTTGGTAGAGGTGTGTTTGGTGTGTTACAGAATCACCAAATCATCAAGGTTGGGAAGGACCTTGAGATCGTCATGTCCAACCTTCAGCTCTACACTACCATAACCACTAAATTGTCTCCTGAAGTGCCATATCCAGCTGTTTTTAAACACATTCAGAGATGGTGACTCTACCACCTCCCTGGGCAACCAATATGTTCCAATGCTTTGCCACTCTTATGGTGAAGAAGTCTAAACTTCCCCTAGTGGAACTTGAACCCATTTAATCTTGTCCTATTGCTATGCACCAGGGAGACGAGGCCAACACCCATCTCACTACAACTTCCTTTCAGGTAATTGTGGAGAGTGATAAGATCTCCCCTTGTCCTCCTCTTCTCCAGGCTGAACAGCCTCAGCTCCCTCAGCATCTCTTCATAAACTTACTTTGTAGGTCCATAATCATTCTGTTTGCCTTTCTCTGTACCCTCTTCACCACAGCATGTCAATGTCCTTCCTACATATGGTATGTCGAACACATGGTGTTTACACATGGTATTTACTGTGTTTTAGAAGTAGCTCAGTTATTAAAACAAGTTGATGGTACAAGAGAAGAATAAAACCAATAATAGATGGAACACTTCTTGCTTCATCCTTACTTATTTGCATACATCTGCAGTTTTTGTGAATGAGCAAAATTGGCAGTGTTTGACTATCCATTATTTTTGGTAGATTAACAAGAGCTCATGATTAAGATGTCTAAACAGCTTCTGTTGGCAACTACTTGAAGCCTACATACAGCATTTGCAAAAATCCTGCAATGTCTGCTCTACAATTGCTCTACAAGCCCTGGTAAGTTATCACAGAGACATATTAAACTATTTTATACTTCCAGGTAATTCTCGAGGAGAAATTACCATCTCAGGAGACAAAAGTATGTTAACTTATGTGCATTTGGTATGGACACACCTGGAAAATAACTTCTTACCTACAGTATACTGTTGCATGTTGCTTTTTTCTTTCTATCTGAATGTGGATCCAAATATGTGAAGCTTGGTAGCAAAGCTACATTTGGTTGCTCAGAGGCTGCTTTGGGTCTTTATGTACCAAGCCTTTCTTATTTTCACTGACAGCTTTTGTTGAGTTATATTTGCATTAGACTAATGTTGTGGCAGACTGTATTTTAGGGACCATATTCTGTTTTTCAGAGCAATTTGTTAGGCTTAAATCTGGTCAAAATCTGCTTTGCAAATGGTATAGGAGAAGAGAAAGTGTGTAAAGGTGACCCTGTGCAGTGCCTATCTTATATGTCTAGTACAATGAGTAGGAAAATCATGTGCATTTCTCATTTTCTGTCTCTCCTTTTCTTCATTAACAACCACAAATTCAATGTCCTAATCCTATTGGAGCACCCTAATAACAGAACTAGCTAATGACGAATAATGACAAACCAAGCACACCAGGAAAGACTGGTGTGTCATAACTTCTGTTCTTGTGAAATGCTGCCTCAGAAAGAGATGAATGCTCACCTGAAATATTTTAGATGTTTTGCTCAATGGAGGCATAGAGCAGCAGGAAGAAAGATTGTAACTAACTATCTGAAAGTTATTGTCTGCTTAATTCTTACCTAGGCATTTGATTGCAGAAAATCATATGACTGTTTAGGTTGGAAAGATATTTAAGTCCAACATTAACCTAACTGTCCCAAGCCCACTGCAACAGTGTTTTAAGCTCCATTTCTACACAACTTTTAAACACTTACAAGGATAGCGATACAACCACCTCCCTAGGCAGCCTTTTCCAATGCCTGAAGACCCTTTCAATAAAGGAGTTTTTCCTAATGTGTTAACCAAAAGTTCTCCTGGCACAACTTGGGACCATTTCCTCTTGTACTATTGTTTGTGACTTGGGAGAAATAACTTCCTGTCAGGTAGTTGTTGACAGCAATAAGGTCTCCTCTCAGCCTCCTTTTTTTGTCGAACAGACTGGGGCCAGGTTCCTCAGCTGCTCCTCACAAGGACTAGACCCTTCATCGACTTTGTTGCCCTTCTTTGGCCCTGCTTCAGCACTCTTTTATGGTACTGTTCCAGCTGTCATCATCTAAGAAGAGACAGGAGGAAGGCAAAGAATAAATAAAGATCATGCTTCTCATTAGAGAAGGTAATTTAGCACAAAAATACACAAATATTTAAGCATGTGATCACTTTCTCGAGATAATTTTAATATTGGCAAGATTTAGAAGAGTGTATGTTAAGTGCTAGGGTATTAAATAGTATATTTAGGGGGCAAGTTAATGTTTTCAGTCTTATGAATTCTAATAAAGAAGTAATGAATCTCCAGTTAAACAAGTTACAAGAGCACTTCTGAAGTGTTTTCATCATCTCTTTAAGTCTACTCACAATTGTGCTACTTTTTGGGCAGGTATTCTTTGTTTATGTGACTATGGCTTTAGACAGTCTTTTTTTGTCATGAAGATGTTCAAATCAAGTTAGGAATTTCATTTATCAACTAGACATATTTCAGTTAAAAAGTTTAAATGAAGAGAAAAACATCTGGAACATGATGTGTCATGAGGGAGAAAGATGAAGGCTGTTATATCTCTTGGAGCAAAAGAAGCTCATAATTAGCATCTTTGAAACAGAGAAGTCAACAGAGGTTTGGGAAAGACTGTAA
Organism: Upupa epops; assembly: GCA_013397515.1. NCBI lineage: Eukaryota > Metazoa > Chordata > Aves > Bucerotiformes > Upupidae > Upupa > Upupa epops. Next base: position 103,339 of record VZRI01011320.1, read on the forward strand.
AAGATCATAAAATAAACTTGTCTTGACTGAATTGATGTGTTTGGTTTCAGCAGAAGTGTGAACTTTGTTTAACAGACTTTAATCTTTTCCTTGAAAAGCAGGTTGAGAGGTAAAAATAAAATGTTATTTTTGAAAGAATATTGCCTAGGATATAATTAAGTGTTCCTATAAATTGTCAGCGAAGAATCAGCTTCCAGAGGTATTGCAGATGCAGATTTCCTTCTCATTGTTAATTCATAAATTCAGTTAATCTTTCATGTATTAAGAGGTAATCTATGCTGCTATAAGAGTCATTTACTATTGCCATGTAAATAAAATCATTGATTGTAGTTACAAACACTACATGTCAATTGCGAACCCACTTGGTTCTGTTAATCAGGTGTTTTCATTGTACCAAAAAATGTAGATAATCAGTATCTCACAGTTACTACCTGCAGCAGCTTAGCTTAAAAGATTCAGAGCCGCGGTTGAAAAGCAGAGCTTAGAGGATTGTAATGAATTGCTACAATCTCTCTGGTGACTGGTCACCAGCAGAATTTCTCAGGGCTCAATTCTAGAGCCAGTCCTGTTCAGTATATTTAGTAGAGATCTGGTTGCAGGTTGAACACACCATTAGCAAGTCTGTTGATACCAAACTGGGAGATGCTGTGGACTCTTCTGAGAGACAAGAGGTCTTACAGGATGGTGTAGATAGGTTAAACTACCAAGACGCATGAAATACAACAAGAAAAAGATTTCAGATTCTGTACTGGGGATGGGGTATTGCTGGGTGCAATTATAAACTAGGAGAGGAGTGACTGGAGAGCAGCCCTGCAGAAACAAATCTGGGGGTGTTTTCTGACAGCAGACTCAGTAAGAGTTGTCTCTGTGACCTGGAAGTCACGAGAGCAAACCTGACCCTGGAGTGCATCAAATACAGTGTAACTGTAACCAGCTGTACAAAAGACAAGATTATACCACAGTAGTTAGTGTTGTTGTAACCTCACCTGGGTACTGTGTGCAGTTCTGGGACCCACAATTTAAGAGGATGTAGAAGTCTCCTTGAACATGTCCAGAGGAGAGAAAGCAAGCTGGTAGAAGGGCTAGAAGGCATGTCCTATGAAGAATGGCCATGAACTATGTTTGTCTAGTTTTGAGAGAAGTATGAAGAGTGACATCATCACTCTTCTACTGCTTCCTGAGGAGGAGAATTGGAGAAGGAGGTGCTGATTTCTCTCTGGTATTCAACAATAGGATGCAGGGGAATGACTCAAATCTGTGCTAGGTGAGGTTTAGACTGAACATTAGGAAGCATTTCCTTACTGAGAGGGTGATCAAACCTCCAAACAAGCTTATTGTTAATGTGGGTGATGCCCAAAGTCTCTCAGTGTTTAATAGGCATCTGGACAAAGCCCTTCATAATATGCCTTTGGTGGTCAGGCTGTTGGACACTGTAGGTCCCTTACAACTGAAATATTCTCCCCTTCCCCCCCCTCCTCTCTCACTAATAATTAATTTTGTATTGCTGCTAGTCCATAACCATGTCAAACTTCTCTTTCCGTGTCAGCCACTGATATTCAATTCCTACATCACCATTACTTGAACATTCTTTTCTGCAAATAAACTCATGTTTTCTTTCTTTGGGGAGCTGTCTCTTTAAAAGGAAAAGTCATTCAGGTATTTTGCTTCTCTAGATTAATAATTATAGAAACATCTACATGTTTATTTAACATACTTTAGAGTGGTATCTTGTCCCTTGCTGTCTCTGGATTAATTATTGTAGAAGCATTTACATGTTTATTTAGCAGATTTTAGAGTGGTTCCCTGTCCCTTGCTGTACTAGCAATCCACTTCTCAAAACCTCATCCCAGGACAGTAGAAGCTGTTATTGGTTCTATACCCCTTGGGATCTGATGCTATTTGTGAATTATTTCAGTTCTAATCTAAGGCATTCCATAATAAGTTCAAAACAGTCTAACCATGCTTGATTCTTTCTCCAATACAGTATTTACCAATACACCTCAGAAAAGAGTGGTGGTGTTGGCTTTATCTTTTTCCATGAAGGAATACTTACTGTGATTTGATTTTCCATTTTGGTGATGCAGAAATTTCAAAAGAAAAATTTCAACTGTCGTTTGGATATTTAATGTGTTCTTTTTTCATTTATAATTTCAGTTTACTCACTTCTGACGACTCTACTCACTTCATAAAATTCCTTCTTTTTCCCCATGAGAAAGATTAAAAGGAAAAACATGGTAGAATACTAAAATGGTGGAACAATCCATTGGATATCAATTTTGTGCTCCTTCCTTTTGTGCTTCCATCTTTTGCTTTCCAGGAATATCGTTCAAAGGAATGTCCAGCACAATTGCCACACTTCCCATGGTGGGGAGTTCTACCAAAACAGGCTGTCCTGGAAAATGGGATGGAATTTTGGGATTTTTTTCTTTTTAGGACCAACAAGGGCAGGCATAATTGTAGAGGCTTTTGGGCAGAATGCCATGATTTTAGGATATCCCTTTTTTCTCCACTGATTATTCATCTGGGTGACAGCATCCCGAAGTCTTTCTACCCATCTTGGTTCACAAAGTTTCAGGAAATGCTGTAACAGCCCATTTGTTCTTTCTACTACTCCATTAGATTGTGGTTAAGATACTGTGCGGAATACCCATGTTATTCCTCCTTTGGTTGCCCAATCCTAGCAGAAAAATGTGAACCATTGTCTGTGGTTTGGGGAGAACCCTGAACAAACCTTTTAGAGCCTTCACTATATCGTCTCTTATGGCTCTTGCAAATGCCTTAGCTTGAGCCAACCCAGAAACAATCTCTACTCACACCAATATTGTTTCCTTTCTGATTTTCAAAATGGACCCCTGTAGTCAGCTTGCTAAGCCTCCCACAGGGCTTTCCCTTGTCAAATATGCAGGGGAGCATCTTCTAAGGGTTGTTTTTCTAAGCAGATATGACACTGCTCACACGCAGAAATACAAGTTCCACAGTGCTCCATAGGGACAGTTATGAGTTTCCCTGTAGTGGTCACTAGCTCCAGTATATTTCCTTATTACATGTAACCACTCTAGCAAATATCTCCTAGCTTCAGTTATTGAGTTATTCTCAAGAGGGCAAACCTGGTCAATTAATTCACCTTATTTTTCCACCTACAGAAGGGAGTGTTGCCCTGTTGGTGAGAAGCAGTACATGCTATGGCAAAATCTCCTTGCCTATCACTGTCCAAAATACCTTGTCATTTTTCCTTCTACCAAATGGCAATTCTGTTTACCTCCCAAGCATTTTTGTCCCAAAATGGAAGCCAATCAGTACTCCCTTTAAAGACAGCAAAGGAAGCAGTATAGATATATATAGCATAAGAAGAAGAAGAAAAGTCATGTTGAAAGATACTCCATACAGCTATTAATTATCATGCTTGTGCACTCCCTTCACCTCCTGTGATTAATTGTTGTCCTGTTTTCACTTGCAATGCTACAGCTCAGTATTTCTATATTTTACCTTTCCTCTTCACTGAAGTGTCTGTCTCTGAACCAGACCTTTTTGCATGTCTTCTGAAATTGGAGGTGCAACCTTCACCACTGCAGTAAGTATGTCTACCTCTAGATGTGTATCTACCTTTCCTTGAATTGCTAGATTCTTTGCTGCTCACTCTGTTACTCAAAAAACACCACAATAATGTTCTATCTGAGCATACCACTTTCACACCAAAGCCATCCTGTCAGGGGGTGGTGTCCCTACTAAGACAGGTTTAACTACTTTAAAAGGACCTCTGAGTGCAACTGGCTGCTGGCATATAAGTACGCTCAGCTTCCCTTAGAGCTAAGCTAATGACAAAAAAGCCCTTTTCCTATAAAGTATGAAGCTTTTGTGTATCTTTGAAGCTTCAAGAGTAAAATCTATAGGTAACGTTGTCTTCAGGTCCTTTCTGACAAAAATGTATAGAGAATCCTATCCGGGATTCAACCTGCACTGGGTCAGTAAGATGAATTGAACTAAGACCCTTACAGCAGCTTCAAACACCAGTAAATGCAAAGCTTAATCATAATCTATCCTGTGTCATCTGGACCTTTTCTAAATTTTTCCCTCTTATCAATACATAATCAGTGTACTGATAGATCTTGACTTCTTCTTTGAGAGTCATGGTTTCTAATTCCCAGGTCAATGCATGATGCACCAAGGTTGAGGACTGTTTATAACCCCATGGAGTTGTGTAGAAGTATATTGCTGTCCTTCCCACATAAGACCAAACTCTTCCTGGTCCCAGGTGCCCCAGGTTGAGACATTCCAAAGGCAGCCAGGTCTCAGGGTGTCTTGGATAGAATCTACCAGGCAAGAGAAAACAGCTTGGCAAAACAAAAGAGTTCATTAAATCTATATCTAAGCACAGAAAGAAGAAAAGGCCCAAGCAGGTGACAAAAAACAGAAATCCTGTCACAACATCATTGCACACATTCTGAGAAAACAAAACGGACAAAGCATTCTGTAGTGGTCTTTGGCTTCAGGTTGAGTCCCCACGGGAGAGGGACACATACAGCACAGCACAGCAACAGCAACAGAGGAGACCCACTCCTAGAACACTTCAAATCTCCATTTCCTGACGTTCTGCCAAAGGTTTAAGAGTTACAAAATCTTCAGCTTCTTGTGCAAACAGTTCTACTAAGCTGAAACAGCAAACACTCATCCAGGCTCCATTCTTCTACTAACTTGAGCAGTCCCAGTGTCTTTCTCAGTGGCAAGTTGTGACAACAGATTCTCTTTCTGCTGTGCCATAAATCAGGATGGTGGCAACCACATGGCCCAGCCACATGGCAAGAACACAGTGGTGGCAACGGCAGCAAACATTCAGGGACCTCTCTCTTCCTTCAGGCTCTTGGGTTTTTGGGGCTCATCACTGTGGTGTCTTCAGGCTTGCCATAATCAATGTGATTCTGTTCCACTTGATGCTTTGCTAGGCAGGCAAGGGAAGGGTTTTCTGCCGGCACAGCTCGGAGCTGCTCCGCATACTACAGAGCTGGAGCCAGCCCATTCCAACATGACACAGAGACAGAGTTGCTTGGCAGCTGACAGGACCCTGTCACCCCGCAGATGACCCTGCCACCCTGCAGCTTGGCTCGGGGCATGGTTGCAGCATTCCAGCCTCAGTGAGTGTATTGGGCCAGGGTGGTTTGGCCGAGGCTGCCCAGCTACTCTGAAGGGCTCCAGGACAGGAAAAGGGGGAGAGGCTGCTCTCACATGANTAAGTAGCAAAGAACTTATCTGGGGTGGGGGACCTCCAGCCTTCCCAGCTGAACATACTAGTTTGGGAACAAAAGGAAAGGAAAGGTGATACCTAAATGTGTTTTTCCCAACCTAGAACACTGGTGTTGCACAGGGACCATAAAGAACATATCCTTAACATCAATATTTGCCATGATAGCGTATGCATATGCCTGAATAGTGGCAATTAATTCATCAATATTAGGCACAGCAGCAGTTTAAGGGCCCATATTAGAGTTTTCTCCTTGTCCAACAACTATAATCCCCACCTTGAGAGTTCCTTTGGGGAGTTTTTTCCTCTAGGAACGCTGCTATACTATTGACCAAGGATATAGATTTTATCTGTTCCTGCAGCTGTATAGCGATGAGTTTCGAAGAATCTAGAAGTCCTCTAATAAGAGGGTGGGGCGTGGGGGTTGGGGTCTGTGTGTCATTTGATCCAGATTCACCCTCAACAACATTGGGAGTTCAAGTCCAGGCTCTAATTCATAGTCATACATCCTCTGTAAACATACAGCCTTTTGCATACTTTCCACGAGCTGATCTACCACTCCAACAATAATTAGAGAATCCCCTTTCTCCAGTGGATTCAGCCCTCTAGTCCAATAGACAGACCACTAAGTCAGGGACCAAGTAGCTATGTGGTCATTTGGTGTTAGAAAAATGCCAGGCCCGCCCCCAGTACCCAGAAGCTGTTTATTTTGACAGAATCTGGTCTCCCCCACATGAAGAGGACTGATAGACAAATTCCATTTCAGATTCTGTGGGAATGTGACTACATTATTTTCTTAACTTCACTAATTCCATAGCACTGTAAGGAACCTCCTTAGTAATTCTCTGCAGAACTTCATCAGAGTCATAATCGTAAGTAAACTCAATCAAAGGTCACAAAGAGTTGCTTCTGAAGAGCAATCTCCAAGTTCTTTGCGTGATGTTCCTTTCTATCAATTTTTCTTTCAATGTATTCATCTCACCCTGCAGGGACCAATTCTGATCTTGCAAAAGATTCATAACTTTTAAGTCAGCTTTTCACCGGTTTTCTTGTTCCTCTATGGCTGTAACTGAACACATGCATAACACAGCACACACAATTCTGTCTACTACCCCCTGAAAATTTTACCAATTAACTTGTGCCCAATCCTTGTTGCATATGGCAAGTTGTGCATGACATTTCTCCAATAAATTATACAACACAACTTTACTATCACCCACACTTACATTTTCACCCATAGTTCACATTTAGGAGGTGGCCTGTCTCAGGAAGACACTTACATAAGTTATACCACAGAATTTTCACCCCCTTGTCCCCAGGAAGCAACTACACTAAGGACAAAATACAAGCTCACACAAAACAGGAATGAATCAATGCAGAGACTCAAATAACTCACAATTTCCACCCCTTCAGTTACTGAGAAGCACTGTCCCATCACACAAAACCTCAATTAAACAAAGGTGGTTATCTCAGAGAGTCAACAGGAAGCTTATCTTACAGTGCAAACTTCCACCCCATTTACTTTCTGAGATACAGATCTCTCAAACAGATTTCAAACAACTTACCAACAAATTTTGAACAAAGCCAAAAGTTGCGGCACTTTCACATTAAGTGATCCTACTGCTGACACTAATTTAAAATGTCAGTGTCCAGTTGGGAGCCCACAAACTTATGGTTCAATTTGATCCCAAAGATGAAATTAAGACACAAGCAAGGTCAGATGCCATCCACCAGTTGCTTTCATTGTTAAGGTGAGAGAAAAAGAAAGGGGTGGAAAGAGGAATAGGAGGGTCAGAGAAGAAACATTTTAGGAAGGTATCATGAAGAAAGTAGAAGAAAGAACAAAGAAAGTCACTACCATGGGCTTTTGCAGCCTCTCATGAGGTCTGTCTTCAGGTTGTCTTTGACAGTGGGCATCAGGCCATTTGGCTGGAACAGAGGTATTTTATCCCAGGAACATTATCCATATGCGTGGGGTGGAGGTGGTGTGTGTGTGTGTGTGTGCATTCAGGTCTGTCTTGATTCTATGCATATTCAAGAAGAGGAGGTGTCCAGGTGTGCACATTCAAGATGGGGCAAGGTCATGAAACTGTTGTTTCATAGTTCTGAGAAAGAGTCTGCCAGTTGAAAACTACCATGTCATAGCCTGAGTTGCTTGTGTGTTGGAAGATGTAGCATCCAGTAAACATTATCTACTTTGTTGCTGCTGTTTGAGATTCAGCAAATAGCTTTGAGGCAGGTTCCCCTCAGTTTAATTCAGGTCATTACAGTCTTAAACACAAATGACAACACTTTTAATATATTACTGGTTTATATCAGTATTTTTCATGTAAAAGACACATTATATAATTGAATAAAGAAAAATGATCAGCGGAAGGAAGTTTTCATCTGAATTTCATACTGTGCTGGAATGAAGAGAGTATCTCCTCGCTCACAGCCATAGGAATCGGCACACTAGAAATGGAGCACTGGCTTGGAAGATCATGAAACAGGGTACCAACCAGGCCTTAAAAACCTCTGACACTGATGAACGTATGCATGGAATGAAGGGACTCCCATATTTCCACAAGGAGAAAGAACTGCTGGAAGTCCCTTCCCTTTGAGGGCCTGGAGATTGCAGTTCGGCCCAGTTATGTAAGAACATGTGATTCATCTCTCTATGTCTTTGTGTGAGGTTTTTATGTGGAGTGCATTCTTTGTAAGGGTTTTTTAAGTGGAATGAATTAAATGTATCTTGTTTTTCTCCAAATTTAGTTAGTTTTGGTTTTGCCTGCAATTTATAAATAGTTTTCCAATCCTAATTGTTTTTCTTTTTCTTATAGCTCATTAGTATATCAGCTAAATTTATTAGTTCGTTTCATCTCAAAATAAACTCTTGAAACAGGCTTATGTGTTACATATTTTGCTATGACTTTTTTAAAAATTAAAAGTAAGGAAAAAATGTAAGTAAATACTCATCCTGTAGTTTTCACTAAAAATGTGATCTGAATTTAAGACAGACTATTTATTTAAACTCTGACGCCAAGTTCTCAGAAAACTAGTGTGGGGCAGGATTTGATTGCCCTTGGGAAAGCACCCAGTACAGATCAATTGATGAAACAGGATATACTGAAACTGGTCAGCCACAGACCTTGGGAGGGATAAGATAAGAGACTTGTTTGGGGAGAAACAATAACTGCTAACTACTGTGGATGGTCACAAGTCTTTTGTGTTTGTGAAGAAGACTGCATGGGTAGGAGGAGCTGCTGATGTTAAGAGAAGTGGATGTTTAAAGAAAGAATGCCTTCTGGGATTGCCTCAGGTATTGTAAGGAAGAATGCCTTCTGTATTAGCATATCTGTGATTGCCTCAGGTATTGTAAGAACCAATCAGCTAGGGATGCTATGCTTGTAACCAGTCTAAATATATGCTTGTAGTATGATTAAATAGACATCTTGCTTGCATCAAGCTGTGTCCCGTCTCTCAATCGCGGCAATCTAGTTGAGTGGATGCATGAGATCTAGATTCCAGATTGTTGGGTCGAGGCCAACTGTATGAGCTTCCACAAGGCCAAGTCAGTGCAAGACCTGGCACTTGGGTCTTAAGCACCCAATGCAATTCTAGATGCTTGGGGGAATGTGGCTGGAAAGCTGTTTGGCCAAGAGAGACCTGGGGCTATCAATTGATCATCAGATAAATATGAGTTTGCTTGATTACAGAATCACAGAATAATCATGGTTGGAAAACACCTTCCAGATCACTGAGTCCAACCATGTCCACACCAATAAAGAACCTAAACACTTGATTGAAAAACGTAAAATAGCCCTCTCCATGCCTGCCACTATAGCATGTCACAAAGCATGGTAGGACTTGGTGATTTTGAGAATCTTTTTCAACTTAGGTGATTCTGTGATTCTATGATTTCTTTTGCTCTCTTATGCTGATCAACATGAACAACTGGAACAATTCCTCTTAAAGTCAGAAATAATAACAGCAGTTTAACCACTACAAATTTAGCTAAGAGGACTTAAAATATGTTTCAAAGTAGAAATGGTATTGTGTCTCTTCCTTAACTCCTTACTCTTTCAGTTTACAAAGAAGGACTTTCAATCCTGGACATCCCCAAGTTCTAATTACACCGATAGCCTATGAAGGGACTGGTCTTCTAGGAGAGATATAGGCAGATAGAAAATCTCAAAGCCACCCTTGTGTTCATTCTCCCCACTTTGTGGACTTTTCCTGTCTCATGTTTCATCAGCAACTGAAATTAAAACATTTGTGGCAACAGCACAGGGAAACCAGATGTGTATGAAATGGGTAGGTAGCCAGATAGATTTTTTTTTTCATTGTAAACTGAACTGGTCCAACCAGGGCATCTTGGGAATGCAATCCTACTGTTATTGTTCACTCTGAAAAGATTTATACTTTAAACACTTGTCAAGAGTTATTGAAAGAAAGTAGTTGTTATTATGGTAACCTATTTTTAAAAGAACTGAAGAAAAGTTTTTTATTTGCTGGGTAAACTATAACAAAGGAGTAAGCCTTTAAAACAGTTTTTCAGCTTGAAATGTGCTGTCTATAAAGGCCTCTTCATTGTTCTGATTGTTTAGAGGGTCATGCCTGACCTTTTCAAAGCTTTGCCAGATGCATTAGCTGGAACCTCAAGTACAATTAGAAATAAGCAAACTCTAGATTTAGAAATTATCTGCTAATTGGATTAATCTGAAGTCTCAGACGAGGAATGTAAACTGAGTCTTTATATGGCTCACCATAACCTCATTTCTGCATCTCACATAACATCAGCTTTTATGTTGATAATTACTCTGACATCTGGAAAATAAAACTTTCAAAAGACTAGTATCTGGTATTCTTAACAGCTGCATTATTTAGCATGATAGGACTAGACTATTTCTCCTAGTGATTATCATGACTGCTGACTTAGCAGGGCCCTCATGTTTCTCTTGAAGTGCTGAGTGAGGAGACACACCTTTTCCTGCTTCTCCATACGTAATGTAGAACTACTGAGAATATGTGTCTGAGTAAGAAACGAGAATAACGTAGAACTACTGAGATATGTGTCTGAGTAAGAAAAGAGAAATGTTGTAGCTTGACTACTCTGGTTTTATTGGAGCAATTGTTTCTGTGAGTAAGATGGTTGTACAGTCAAGAACTACTTAGCAAGGGCTTGTTCTTTCAGTTTGCATTGATAATTCAAGTTTTCTTGAGGATGCTTACTGGGAGGAATTCTCTGTCTGGTGGGCTGTGAGTGTGCAGCATGTTCCCCTATCCAGCTGAGGTTGGAACACTGGCAGCTCCACACTCTCAGGCACTTGATAGTCAAATGAAACTGTGTCAGAGAAGACTGTATGACTCCAAATATTTTTTTAAAGCTGCATATCCTGGGATGTCTAGTTTGGACAGTAGGAACTTGAGTTGCCATGTGCTGCACAGCCAAATCTTCATGTATGAAAAAGGTAGAATATGCTCCTTTTTTCATCTTTGGTTCATCTGTGTACTTCTTTTGTCTGAGGTTTAAAAGTTATTTTCAGGTATTTAAAAAGACTTTTCACATATATTTCCCTAATGTTTTCAGGGAATTTTTCATGATCTAGTAATAACTTTCTAATAGCACATTTTCCCATGTTTTTCCCATGGTGTGGCCTGCTGTATGTAGGACAAATTATTTCTCAGAAATCCTGCCTGCTAGAATTTCTCCTATCCTTCTTGAGAGAAATTCTTTTCTGTGTGGGAAACAGGAATCCGAATTGTGTCATGCACTGGTCCAAGAGGCAGAGTAAACTGTGAGAAGTGGCTGTTCTTTGTAGGAAATAAATCTGTAAGTGATCCTAATAGTAGTGTCCAACTCTGGAAACCACCCAAGAAGGACACATGGCTCCCAGACCTGGAGGTAACAGTCTAATGGCCACAAATTCTAGGCTTAGAGTGAAGACTTGAGTATCAAGAAGCAAAAAAACCTCTTTGGGACCTACTTACAGAGTGTATTAGTAAGGGAGAAATGAGAGCAGAGTCATAAACTGCTTTGACTTAAATATCTCTACCATTAGAAAGTGTATGGAAGCAAATATTCTAAAAGTTCATTGGAATGACTGCTTTGCTGCAAGGACCTTACCCAATGGTTTATCATGCAGGATGAACCTGTGCTAGTTTGCTCTAAGACAGGGCAAGGGAAGCTTGGATAGGGCTGGCAGGGGGATATTTCAGTCAGAGGATCTTCACTAACAGCACTAGTTCATGCTGCGCTATGTGTGGTTCCTCTCACCTAATGCAAACCCTTTATGCCATGGCTTTATGCATGCCTTTACACCCTGTGCTAGAACAGGAAACACACATAATTGCATGATGCTTCAGTAACAGTAATGTGGTAGGATGTACACTATGCCTTTTGGTTTTCTCCATAATTTGCCACCAAAAATAGCATCTATGATCATGACTGTAAGGATGGTGCAGAGCAGGCCCAGGCCAATGGCAGCAAACTGTGGGCACAACCACACAGTTCTATGGGCTGCGGGCCCTGTAGAGAGTGGATAAAAACCAGTTCCCTTGACAGGCTGAAATCCAGGCTCTGGTTCTCTCTCTGAGATAGGTGTCACAGACTACAGATGCAATCATTGCTGTGGCAGAGGTCTAACTAAATTGATGTGTAGGCCTCATGTAGTTCCCTCTTGTTCTGACTCTGAGTAGATGGTTATTACCCTAGTAAGATCCCTGATCAGTACCCAGCCTGCCAAAGATAGCAGAATTCCTATACTGTGTACTTAGTTTATAACACAGAATCACAGAACTACTCTGGTTGGAAAAGACCCTTGGGATCATCAAGTCCAACCATCTACCCTACCTTACAAGTCCACCCCTAAATCATATCCCTCAACACCTCATCCAAAGGATCTTTAAACACATCCAGGGATGGTGACTCAGCCCCCTCCCTGGGAAGCCTATTCCAGTGCCTGACCACCCTTTCTGTGAAATAGTTCTTCCTAATATCTATTCTAAGCCTACCCTGTTGTAACTTGAACCCATTCCCTCTTGTTCTATCACTAAGTGCTTTTGAGAAGACACCAGCACCAACTTCTCTACAATGTCCTTTCAGGTACTTGTAGAGAGTGATGAGGTCTCCTCTCAGACTCCTCTTCTTCAACTAAAGGGCCCCGGCTTTCTCAGACTTTCTTCATAAGATTTATTCTCTAGGCCCTTCACCAGCTTAGTTGTCCTCCTCTGCATCCGCTCCAGGACCTCCACATTTCTCTTGTATGGATTGAGTTGCCCAAAACTGGACACAATGCCCAAGATGTGGCCTCACCAGTGCTGAATACAGGGGGAAGATAACCTCCCTACTCCTGCTGGCCACACTATTTCTAATACAAGCCAGGATGCTATTTGTGTTCTTGGACACCTGGGCACACTGCTGGCTCATATTCATCTTCCTGTCAATTGGAACCCCCAGGTCCCTCTCTGCCGCACAACTCTCCAGCCACACCTCCCCAACCCTGCAGCATTGCATGGGGTTGTTGTGGCCCAAGTGCAGGCCCTGGCACTTGTCCTTGTTGAAGCTCATGCCACTACCATTGGCCCATTGCTCCAAGCCATCCAAGCCTCTCTGAAAAGCCTTCCTACCTATGGCAGATGAACACTCCCACGTAACTTGCTGTCATCTGCAAACTTACTAATGGTACACCTGTAGTCCTTATTGAGATCATCAATAAAGATGTTGAACAGGGATAGTCCCAACACTGAGCCCTGAGGCACACCACTTGTGACAGGCCGCCAGCTGGATTTAACTCCATTAACCACCACTCTTCGGGCCTGGCCACTCAATCAGTGTTTTATCTAGCAGACTGAATGCTTGTCCAAGCCATGAGCAGCCAGCTTATCTAGGAGAATTCCATGAGGAACAGTGTCAAAGGCCTTTTGAAAGTCCAGGTAAACAACATCCACAGCCTTTCCTTTGTCAATAGTTGGGTCATCCTGTTATAGGAGGAGATCAAGTTCCTCAGGCAGGACCTACCTTTAATAAACCCATGTAGGCTGGTCCTGATGCCCTGGTTGTCCTGTATGTGGAGTGTGATGGTGCTTGAGGTGATGTGTTCCATCACCTGCCCTGGTACTGAGGTCAGACTGGCAAGCCTATAGTTTCCTGGATCCTCCTTTCTGCCCTTCTTGTAGATGGGTGCTACATTTTCCACCTTCAGACCATTGGGACCTCCCCAGCTAACCAGGATTTCAAATAAATAACACAAAGTGTCTTGGCGAGCACATCTGCCAATGCTTTCAGCACCCTTCTGTACAACCCATCTGGCCCCATAGACTTGTTTATTTCTAAGTGGTGTAGCAGGTCACTGACCACTTCCTTTCCAACAGCGATGACCTCATTCTGCTCTCTCTCTCTGTCTCCCAGTTCACAAGGCCTGATGTCCAGGGAACACCTAGTTCAATTGCTAAAGACTGAGGCAAAGTAGTCATTGAGCACCTCAGCCTTTTCCACATCATCTGTTACCAGGTTTCCTTCTGAATCCAAAATAGGATGGAGATTTTCCCTGTTCCTCCTTCTGTTATTAATGTATTTATAGAAATTTCTTTAATTATCATTAACAGGTTTAGCTAAATTGAACTCAATCTGTTCTTTGGCCCTCCTGATTTTCTTTCTGCAGAGTTTGACTACATCCTTACATCTTCATGAGAGGCCTGCCCCCTATTCCAGAGGTCATAGACTTTTTTTCTTAGGGTGTAGCCAAAGCTCCCTTAAGATTCCTAGTTATAGCAATTCTGGTTTTGTAATTATAGGAGACAGGCAACTCTATAGCTGAATTCTCCTTCCCTTGGTTCTCTTCTTTTTTTCATTGGAGTAGAGAAATGGGCATTTTGCTATTATGTCCCAAGATATACTCTGTGAGCGAGGAGTTCATTAGTTTCTTGACACTGTTACCCACTACATTCTTGTGGAAAAACTAGCTGTGCATGTCTCAGACAGGCATTTGCTTTGCTGTTTTAACTGCTGGCTGGACAGCCAGAACCAGAGTTGTGGTGGATAGTGACAAATCCAGTTGGTGACCTGTCACAAATTATGTTCTCCAGGGTTCAGTATTCAGGCCACTCCTGTTTAATATTTGGATGGATCATTGATTTGATCAATGAGGGGACTGAGTCCACTCTCAATAAGTTTGCAGCCAATACTAACTTGGGTGGATGTGTGGATCTGCTTGATGGTAGAGGGATTAGGGTGCACTGTCAGCAAGTGTCTTGGGTTATAGAAGCAAGAAGTTTGTATTCTATTTTCATCTGTTGAAAAGCAATTGAGAAGCTGTATGGTTTTGTTTTGGTAACTTCAGGAGGGTGGGGGAGTGAATACTGACCCAATTGTTAAAATCAGGTGGGGCGATATGTCTTGGGGTGGGGGAGTGAATGCCTCGGTACCGGCTCAATTGTTAAAACTCAGGTGGGGCGATACTCGTTAAGCATCTCCTGATGACCCCATCTCCTCCCATTGTGAAAAGATTCACCCAGTGGGGGGAAGTGGAGAGGGAGCTGATTGTGCCCGTGCCCGCTGGGCACATACTGGGACTCAGTAAAAAGGAATTATATTTTTTCTTTAAGTATCTTTAACGAGTTATGAAGACCCCCATCTCCTCCCCATTGTGAG
>VZRI01011320.1:118363-129713 GCA_013397515.1 Upupa epops
TCTGTTGGGATCCCTAGGACACTTTATATTCTGACTGGTTGTTTGGGGTGTACGGTTGGGTTATTTCCTTAGTGTTCTTAGTAAAGAATTGTTGTTCCTTTTTCCCAAATCTCTTGCCTGAAGGCCTTTAAATTGAAAGAATTTAATACCTGTCTTCCCAAACCAAGACAGCAAGTTTGCTGATGACACAAAGCTGGGTGGTGTTGCCAACAACCCAGCAGACTGTGCTGCCATTCAGCAAGACCTGGACAGGCTAGAGAGCTGGGCAGAGAGAAACTGAATGAAGTCCAACAAGGGTAAGTGTAGATTTTTGCAGCTGGGCAAGAACAACCCCAGGTACCAGTATAGGTTGGGGACTGACCTGTTGGAAAGCAGTGTAAGAGAAAGGGACCTGGGGTCCTAGTGGACAGCAGGATGACTGTGAGCCAGCAATGTGCTCTTGTGGCCAAGAGGACCCACAGCATCTTGGGGAGGATCAGAAAGGGGGTGGTTAACAGACGGAGAGAGGTTCTTCTCCTCCTCTACTCTGCACTAGTGAGACTGCATTTGGAGTCTTGTGTCCAGTTCTGGACCCCTCAATTCAGGAAGGACATAGAGCTTCTGGATGATGTCCAGCGTAGAGCAACAAAGATGATGAAGGAATTAGAACATCTCCCTTGTGAGGAAAGGCTGAGGGAGCTGGGTCTCTTGAGCTTGGAGAAGAGGATGCTGAGGGGTGACCTCATGAATGTCTATAAATATGTGAGGGGTGAGTGTCAGGAGGATGGAGCCAGGCTCTTCTTGAGGTCATCTGGTGATAGCACAAGAGGCAATGGGTGCAAGCTGGAACACAGGAGGTTCTATATAAATAACAGAAGTAACTTCTTCACAGTGAGGGTAATGGATCATTGGAACATGGTGCCCAGGGGAGTTTTAGCGTCTCCTTCTCTGGAGACATTCAAGACCCACCTGGATATGTTCTTGTGCAACTTGGTCTAGATGATTTTACTGTGGCAGGGGGATTGGACTAGATGATCTTTCAAGGTCCCTTCCGATCCCTAATGATTCTGTGATTCTATTATTATATCTCTGTAGAACCTCCCTTCAGGTAGTTCTGAAGGTTGAGAATGCCTTCTCTCAGCCTCCTGTTGAGTGAAAAGTTGTGTGTGTGTGTGTGTGTGTGTGTGTGAATAGTGTAAATTTCCTTAAAGCTATATCCCCTTGTGTTCTGGCCAATTCCTCACAGATGGAGATGCTAGGGGCAGCTTAGTTTAGACGTTAATACAAATGTCAATTGACAGTGAGCCAAACTGGATTATAAAATAGTAGTATTTATTATTCACAAGCAACATTATATAGATTGTTTGGGTTGTTGGGGATAGGATTAATTTGCAGAAACAGTGTGTCCGTAAGGGATCTGGAATAGACACTGAGTGTAAAAGCACTACAGATAAAAGGATGTTAAGGAATACAAAGATGCAAATGAACATGGAAGCAGTAAGATTACAGGAAAGAAAGCAGAGTTCTTACAGAGGTAGATCAGTGTTAATTGAAGAAATCTTATGAGATTTCTTAACTTATTTGTTGATACTGCAGTTAAGGAAATAAAAAATGTCCTTAATATTAACCATCTGTCTGATTTTGTCTATTTCTTTCTTGGCAGGGATTTTACTTTTGTGGTTCTTTTTCTTTTCTTTCTGATTATGAAGCAATCCCCAGAGGCATCTTAGAAATCACCACTATAAATGCTGATAATCATTCTGGGGTTAGCTTCAGAGCCTTGTAAACCCCACAACATTTAAAGTCTATCTGAAGCTGGTTGCTAGCTCCAAATGACTAGTTTACCTGTAAGTTGCCCTCAGTTGTGAACACGCTGCAAATTCTTTTAACACAGGAATGCTTGTCAAATGAAAATCAAAACTCAGTCTTTGGGACACCAAAATGCCAAAAACCCAGATGAATATACACAGATCCACAATTGCAATTTTTGAAGGTGGAGGAGGACAGAGGTTCTTCATATCAAAGAATGGTTTCTCAGAAGAAGTATAAATGGTAAACGGTTGTCACAGATGCACACAAACTGATTGGAGGGCAAAGGGGAAAATGTGCAAGGCTGCTCTGTGGATGGATTAGTGTTCTGTCCTAAAAGACTTCTTTTGCGTGTTATTCTGCCTGCCTTCATTACACATGCATTTGTTATCTGTTGTATCTGATGGGGTAACAGTGGAATTTGCCTCCTGTATGCACTCCTCAATCACAAAGAAAACTTAAACAGTGTCTATAGGAACAAGAGCTGAGTTTAAGTTTGCATCCCAGTAAACTGACTGCTGTTTTGCCCATAGCTGAATTAATGTTGTGAATGTACATCTACATATTACATTAAGAGAAACTGGAAATTCTTCTATCTAGTGCTTGGGTTTTTTAATGTGTATTATAAAATCTTTATTTCAGACCTTTTTAGGAAAAAATGTACACTTAGGTAAAGAAAAAACACTACTCATAAAATAATTTATTTTCAAAATACCCATTTGATTCTGTCCTGAAACTAGAAAACTTTAAACTCTGCTGCAACATTGAGGATGATCTTAGCTAAGATGTCTTTCATAACCATTCATAACCAATATGGATTCATTCTTTATTGTACTTTGGATCTCTCTTGGAGACAAATCCCAACCATGCATCTCAGAGCATACTTTTCATGCACAGCATGTGTATGTTAGGAGCTCTGTTGTTTTTGTTGTCTTTTCAGTACCATGTTCACTGGATGCCAGAGAAAAAAATTAATAAGCATCTTTATTAGTGTGTTTTGATGCTCTAGTGGCTGACTGAATCTTTTTTGTGTTATTGAGATTACCTTTCTTTTCTCAGCAGTGAATAAAGTAGAATAAATGATAGTGTTATCTTTGTGTCACAGGTAATCTACAAAGATACCTATCTTTTCAGTTTACAGCATCTCTAGATGACTGAAATCTTTGCATGTTTCAATTAATATCAAGAGAAAGCCTGTTTCTTCCTTCATGGGGCCACAGCTGAGTAATTAAGTGCAGATTTTTGAAGCCAAGGGCTGATCCAGTCATGTTTTGTCATTTTACTTTTTCTTCCTGATGTCTATTGCAGAAGTTGACTAGGCATTGGTATTGTATTATTCTCTGGTCTATTACTATGTTCATTCTCTACTTACAACATTCAGTGTGCTGTTCTGGCACAGTGCAAATATCAAGGGAGAGATTTAGTTAATAATATTCAGGGAAATACATCTCTGTTAGACAAAATGAAGCAAGCTGACTGCTTAATTCTGCCTGAACCAACATTTTTAGAATGTTTATTTCAACACTGGTGCTTTTCTCATCTATCTTCTTCAGGAGGTTTTGGATCTTCATTGAGGTGTATATAGAGAAACATGAATAAGTAATTCTGTTTATAAAAGCAGGAGATTGTGCAAAGTGTTAGTATTGAACACAATGTGTGACCATAGCAAAGTCAAACATGACTGACTGTAGTGCTTGGTGTAATAGGGTTTACTTAAGCATGTCAAACTTTAGTTTACAATTCTAACAAAATTATGTAGTCCTAGTTCTGTTTTGAATTAGGAAAACTCAGATCTTTCCACTCTACTGTCATTTGTACATAACACTTGCAATTAAGGAAAAAAACACCAGCCACAAACAAAAAGGCAGCTCTTGCTGTGATGAGTTTGTGGTCTGAATATAACAGGCCTGATGGTCACCAGCTGTTTTACACAATTGTACTTGCATTTTCTTCCTTATGAATATAGTTTCACTGGCCTCATTTTCATGAGTATGCTGGAGCTTAGAATTGGTATGTTTATATAAACTTGTGAAGACTCGTTGACTGTATGACTGTCTCTAAAACAAAATGCTTTCACTTCTTCTGTCAACAGAAGTCTCTGTTCTGGTGGTTGAAAATTTGCAGAGGTAGTTCTGGAGAACAAATATTTCAATGAAAATTTTTTTTCTATTTTTTGCACAATATCTTTCCTAGAAAACTTGTATTTTCTGAAAGGTACTACATTTTTCCATGTGTCTACTGAAAGGAATAGCTGCTGTTTTCACACTTATGTTTTGTGTGAAGCTGTCTGCAGTAATAACAAAAAGCTCCAGGCAGGACTGAATCTAAAGTCTCCAAGCAGGAAGATCATGGCATACTTTTTGGCATAGCTTGGTCCTACTAGATTTCCATCAAATACCTGGCTTCTTCAGAATAAGACTGTTTGTCTCAGTAGAAATACACTCACTTCGCATACACACTGCGGCTTTATTGCTGCCATATGCACACCAAGTACTAAAATGCCCATGATCTTTTAAGCTCAGCTCAGACTTGTCAGTATCTTTGTATAGCATTGTACTTTTAAATATGGTTCAGTTCTATTTTAGCTCACTCCTTGCTTGGAATACTCAGCATTTTATCTCTGATTCTGCAGATTCTCGTTTATTGTGACCAAAGCCAGCAAGTTTTTACAGCACCCACTACTATGATGAACACCTGCCATGGGTCTCATTTAATATACATAACAGAAAATAACAGTTCTTAGTCAGTCCATGACTAGAAGATGTCTTATTTTAGGAGAGGAAAATGCAGTGTCTTCATAGCTTCATAGAAACATGAGCCCTGTGTCATGTTCCTATCTTAATGAGCCAGCTTCTGCAGTCCATTGAGGTCTTGATTATCATATTTCTATTTCACTTGGTTGGCTGTTCGGCTGGCTGGTATCAGCAAGAACAAATTAAGTCCTAATGTGCATGTTAAAGAAAAAGTGGACAGTGGTTTGCCCCAAATCATTAGTGTTGTCTGCATATAACTTCGTATCCATGAAGAACTAGGCACTCAGATTTCTAATTATAATTTCATAATGGTGAAAGAATATTACATGACTCATGTGCCATGTGACAAGGGCCAGATTGATATCCCTTCTCATAACCCTGTATTCAGCCTAAAGAGTTCTTGATACTTAAAAGACATTCCTTGCTTGGACTTCTGCATCATTGCAGAGTGTCCATTGTGGAAAAACTGCTTTTTCTGCCACACAGAACCAGTGAAAGGTGATTACTTTTCTCTCTTCCCTTTTCTCTATACCTCTTTTAGAAGATTGGTATCTTCATGACATTTCATAACACTAGAGCAGCATGACCCCAGGTACCAGTATATGCTGGGGACTGACATGTTGGAGAACAGTGTAGGAGAAAGGGATCTGGGGGTCTTAGTGGACAGCAGGATGACTTTGAGCCAGCAATGTGCTCTTGTGGCCAAGAGGACCCACAGCATCTTGGGGAGGATCAGAAAGGGGGTGGTTAACAGACGGAGAGAGGTCCTTCTCTCCCTTTACTGTGTACTAGTGAGACCACATTTGGAGTCTTATGTCCAGTTCTAGGCCCCTCAGTTCAAGAAGGACATAGAGCTTCTGGACGGTGTCCATCATAGAGCAACAAAGATCATAAAGGAATAAGAACATCTCCTTTGTGGGTCTCTTGAGCTTGGAGAAGAGGAGGCTGAGGGGTGACCTCATGAATGTTTATAAATATATGAGGGGTGGGTGTCAGGAGGATGGAGCCAGGCTCTTCTTGAGGTCATCTGGCGATAGCACAAGAGGCAATGGGTGCAAGCTGGAACACAGGAGGTTCCATATAAATAACAGAAGTAACTTCTTCACAGTGTGGGTAATGGAGCATTGGAACAGGCAGCCCAGGGGAGTTGTGGAGTCTTCTCTAGAGACATTCAAGGGCCATCCAAATATGTTCTTGTGCAACCTGGTCTAGGTAATCCTGCTGTGGCAAGGAGATTGGACTAGATGATCTTTAGAGGTCCCTTCTGACCCCTAATGATTCTATGATTCTCTGTCAAGAGAGGAAAGAAACCTTTCTTTACTCACTATTAATAAAACACATAATTATTTTCTTTACTATAATTTTGTCCATATTTTTAATGTGTTTTAATGACCTTGAGAAATCCAAACCAGCATAAAATAATTTCAATGATGACAAGACTGTTTATGAGTTGAACGAAAATGTAAATGAAATTTAAATCCAATTTATTTGAACCTAGTAAAAAAATTCATTACTTTGAAAAGTAACTATACATTACAAAGAAGTTATTGACATAATCCTTTAAATATATATACATTATTTCGTTTATATATACATAGTCCTTGAAATGAAATCGTAACTATCACAAGTATCACACAACTTCTGATAGTAATAGTTTAAGTCCTAGAGGTGCTAATGCAGACATAGCTGGATACAGAGACACCAATCATGCTCAGAGTTTGAAAATTAATTACATTAAGTTGTATACCAAAGTAACAATATTAAGTGCTTTCAGCCTTACAGGTGTACCTGCAATAATAATAGTAACATTGTGCCTCTCTCTGAAACAACTTTGAGATAAGCGATACCTTTTCAAGATCACAAGGCTTCAGTTACTGTATTAAAGGGTCCTCATGTGTAAAAAACTTATATGAAAATTAGCCACAGTCTGATTTTTTGAGTTCAATTCACTGCTGAACATATGAAAATATAATTTGCTATGTGATTTTGTATTAAAACCTTGGAGTGCTAACAAGGTTTAGAGGATTTTCTTTTTTAATCATTATATTTGTAAGGAATGGTACTGCTCAATAGCAAATATAATGCATTGGCAGGTGAGATTCTGTGCAAAATCCTGCAGGGATTAAGGGGCTGTAAACATAAAGTTAGAGAATTACAGAGGTTACCAAGATCTCTTGTTTTTTTAAAAAACTTGGCATTGTTAAATGACCCCTGTGGTTGTGTAAAATAGTTTCACTTGGTTTTATGTAGGAAATGAGCCAGTCAGGATTTTTCTCCATCTGCTTTTGTTCATAGTTACTACTGTTGTGGCATGAATTTCTCTTGCAATCTGCATTTTTTCCATCATGGTAGAAATGATTGGATTTTCTTATTTGTTCGAAAGCCAGTCTGTTTTCTTACAAACATCACAATGTGCCAATTAAAATAACAGGGGGTAATATGGCTGCTATATGCAATACTACCTTATGAAAAATAGCTGCCTTACATACTTGCATTTCTTTGATCCTGCAGCCACTCTCTCTTTTCTGTCCCTCGTGCTGTCCTTTACAGGTTAGACCTCCCTGTTCATTCCAATCCTTCATATTCCACTCTTTTTCTAAGGGTTTTCCTTCAGTCTGATTGTTCTTTGCAATTTATGACATCACTCACCCATACATATATTAAAATCAGACAGGTGTTCAAAATGCCTTGTAAGTATGCCTGGTGAACATAGATGTATGCTGTTTCCTACACCAGCTAAGAGCAATGCTGCATATTCACTAACCCAAAGTGACTAGCTCTCTGCTCCAAATGGGAAAGGGTCTCACTCATGTGATGATGAGACATGTCTCACACATGTCATGATCCTGTTTCATGTCTCTAATATCACCACCCCTTTGGGGTGTCAGTATTGGGATGGTTCCTGGAGGTGCTGCAAAGCTGCCTATGCTTCATAAGTGGACTCATGAAGATGTATGAAGTTTTCTTTCAGGCTCATTAGGAAAGCTGGGAAAGTGAGAAGATGGAGTTGACGTTTGTATGAGAAAGCAACAGGAACACATGGAGATGTGCTTCCTGGGGTGACACATACGTGTGGATGATGTTGTAGCAGGTGTCTGCTACAGCCCACATAGTCAGGAAAAGGAAGTAGATAAGGTGTCCTTCAGAGAATTGGAAGATGTCTCACTCTCACATGCCCTGTTTCTCATGGGGGGCCATCCTGATGTCTGCTGGAGATTTCATGCAGCAGAGCACAGGCAGTTCGGGAATTTTCTGGTCTGCACTGGTGACAGCTTCCTGCTACAGATTACTGAGGAGCCAAAGAAGGGAGAAAGTCCATTGTTTCTGATACTTCCACAGAAAAACTTATTAGGAAATTAAAAGCTGGGAGCAGCCAGCACTGCAGTGACCATGAGATGATGGAGTACAAAACTAACAAATACCTGATAGGTGGAATAAAGAAGAAAAAAACAGAGTCTTCAAACAGTGCCCAGAGACAGCACAAGAGGTACAAACTGAAACACGTCAGTGGGAGCGGCGGCAGGCGAGAGGGGAGCGCGGCTCCAGCGGAGGTCCTGGGGGAGCCGCGCGGGGTCATTCATGTAGGACCATGTGTATGTGTGTGACAGACTGTGAAATGGTGCGTTGTTGCGCGGCTGCGCTGCACCTGGGCCCTTCATCTGTGATTGATTGGTTTGGTCATGTGTAATGGGCCCATCTGCTGCGCGTTGGGCGCTCGCTTCGCTCGCAAACACCGTTCCCAGCGGCGGCGCGAGGATGCGCCCGCCTTTGTCATCTTCGCTTACTCTCGGGCTCCAAAAGGGGAAGGGGAAAGGCGAGCGCCGAGCGCTCGGGGAGGTGAAGCTCCCGGAGACGCCCCGGCTCTACCCCTCGTCCCGCCGGGCGCCCGAAGCGGGCGAGACCCCCGAAGGCCGGCGGAGCCCCCACCCCGCCGCGCTCTCCGCGCCGACGTGGGGATAGTGACTCTTACTGCGGCGAGGAGTTTTCTGTACCCGAGCCAATACTTAATTAAAACCGCTGACATCATGGTGTTATAATTAAGCGTGGCATTAATTAAGCTGGAATAACGATTTTTTCTCTCTCTCTTCTCTCTCTCTCTCTCTCTCTCCCTTTTTTTTTGGATGAAGAGCAGCTCCGATTGTGTAAGCGAAAAAAAACCCCCTCCACACCCCATCATAAGTGAAGATGAGGTTCATGATCACCTGAAAAACCTGAAATTGTTCCAGTCCACGAGACCTGACAGGATATACCCACACACAGGTACTGAGAGAACTGACAGATGAGGTTGCTGAACCCCTCTCTATTATATTCCAAAGGCCATGGCAGTCTGGTGAAGTCCCCACAGACTGGCAAAGGGGAAACATATNGGAACTTACACACACACAAGCAGACAGAGGAACTTACTCAGAGGAACTTGTGCTCACAGGAGTTCACACACATGAGCTCACGCTCTCACACATAGGAACTTACTCACACAGGAACTTACTCAGAGGAACTTGTGCTCACAGGAGTTCACACACATGAGCTCACGCTCTCACACATAGGAACTTACTCACACAGGAACTTACTCAGAGGAACTTGTGCTCACAGGAGTTCACACACATGAGCTCACGCTCTCACACATAGGAACTTACTCACACAGGAACTTACTCAGAGGAACTTGTGCTCACAGGAGTTCACACACATGAGCTCACGCTCTCACACATAGGAACTTACTCACACAGGAACTTACTCAGAGGAACTTGTGCTCACAGGAGTTCACACACATGAGCTCACGCTCTCACACATAGGAACTTACTCACACAGGAACTTACTCAGAGGAACTTGTGCTCACAGGAGTTCACACACATGAGCTCACGCTCTCACACATAGGAACTTACTCACACAGGAACTTACTCAGAGGAACTTGTGCTCACAGGAGTTCACACACATGAGCTCACGCTCTCACACATAGGAACTTACTCACACAGGAACTTACTCAGAGGAACTTGTGCTCACAGGAGCTCACACACGTGAGCTCACGCTCTCACACACAGCCGGACACAGGAACTCACACAGGAGCTTACACACTCAGTGGAACTCATGTTCACGTGAGCTCACACTCACACGTAGGTGCTCACACACAAGCAGACATAGGAACTCACACAGGAACTTACTCAGAGAAACTCGTGCTCACAGGAGCTCACACGCGTGAGCTCACGCTCTCACACACAGCCAGACATAGGAACTCACACAGGAGCTTACACTCTCAGAGGAACTCATGTTCACGTGAGCTCACACTCACATAGGAGGCATAGGAACTCACACAGGAACTTACTCAGAGAAACTCAGGTTCACAGGAGCTCACACACATAGCAACTCACACAGACACGGGAACTCACACACACACACAGAAACTTACTAGGAACTCGTGTTCACAGGAGCTCACACACGTGAGCTCACGCTCTCACACATAGCAACTCGCACACACACAAACAGACAGAGGAACTCACACAGGAACTTACACACTCAGAGGAACTCATGCTCACAGGAGCTCACACACGTGAGCTCACTCTCTCACACGCAAGCAGACAGAGGAACTCACACTCACACAGGAACTTACACGCTCAGAGGAACTCATGTTCACAGGATCTCCTTCACACGCGTGAGCTCACGCTCGCTCTCTCACGGGAACGTGCCCACACACAGGCACTCACACCGGAGTGAACTCCTGGGAGCTCTCTCACAGGAGCTCACACACGCAGTGGCACTCACACCCCAGGAGTACACGCTCACGCACCAACACTCAGTCAGACACAGAACTCAAGCGCACAGGAGCTCACTCACTCACGCAGGAACTCACTCCCAGGAGCAGACACTCCCAGGAGCAGACGCCCAGCACCAGATGCAGTCTAATGGTGGGGAGCCTTTAACTCTGTAACCCCCGTCCCTACCCCACGAGGCAGAGGGAAGCAGCTGTCTGAGTGACTCCTGGCTTCTCCCGCGACGGGGGAATTCCCGTGGGACTTCTCGCTCCCAGCCCTCTCCTCGTGCCACGTAGCAGGCGTAAGCCTGCTCTCTCCCACCCTCATCCGCTTCCTCCTACAGCTGTGTGCAGGTCTCAGGGTTCCTCACGTCTGAAGGGCTCTGCCAGGGTCAGCTGGAGGGTGGTCGGTGCGGGGAGTGGGCTGTGGCCCCGTCTCCCCTCTCCTAGCGCCTTCCCTACGTGTCGTGGTGTTGCTGCCCATCCAAGGGCTGTGTGGAGCATCCCAGGCTTCACGGGAACGCAGGCACTGCCTGAATGCGGCTGGGGGAGTGGGAGAGGAGCTGGCAGCCCCCCAAACTTCAGGGGTTTTGATGACGGGGACGTGGGACACCCCAGCGCCCTCACCACCGCGGCGCGAGAACCCGCCGCCACGCATCAGCGTAACCCGACTTGAACCGCTGCCTCGGAGAGCCGTCGGGGTTTTGGGGGGGTTCAGCGTCCCCCTCCCCGTGTAAGGCAGGGGGGCCGTGCTGCGGGCAGGCTGCCCGAGCAGATGGTGCCGTGTCACCTGCGAGCGAGCTGCAGCGGTAGGTCCAGGCGCTGGCTCGGCACAGCGGGCTCTGGTTCCGCTCGGCGTGGCGCGGCCGTCGCTGGGAGAGGTGGCTGCACGGTGCAGCCTCCTTCCTGCTGCCCTGGCGGCTGCTTCGCCTCTTGGGTTAAATCCTCCCCTGGCTTTTCCTTGTTTATCTCCTCTTTGCTTTCCTCCTTCTTTTCAATTTTCCTATTCCCCTATTTTTTCTTTATTTTTCCTTTTTCCTCTTCTTTTCCCCCCCTTTTCCTCTTT
>VZRI01011321.1:1678-44418 GCA_013397515.1 Upupa epops
CCCACCTGTCTGGAAGATCAGTAGTGGGTAGTAGGCAGTTGATTTGACCAGATTAGGGAGCATCCTAGTGATATCCCTGATTCTGGCTCCAGGTAGACTGCAGACTTCCCTGTGGTGAGGGTCAGCTCTGCATACTGAGCCCTCAGTTCCCTTCCATAGCAGATCTCCAACAACTAGAGCCCTTCTCTTCTTCTTTCTGAAGGAGGCTATCATAGTACTGGAAGGCCTATCCAATTCTGATAAGACCTCTGGAATGGGTTGCCTATTATCTATATCCTTACTACACTGACTGTCTTCCAGGAGGGCCTCATACCTATTTCTCAGAGGTACCAGTCTACCTCCACTTCAGCCTCCCTAAAGCTCCTGAGCCTTTCTAATTTGGCTATAGCCTTGCAACCATGCTGCTCAGCTAAGCAGACCTTCTACCTGCTCACACCGCTGTCCTCAGAACTGTGCCCTGAGATCAGTGAGAGGCTGTGACATTCCCTGCAGCACCACGTCCTTCTGTGGGAGCTCTGTCTGGGTTACCACATCCATTTCCTTTGGTGCCAGGAGCACGGTTTTCTTCTTCCAGGTGGAGACCATTTTGGATCACCTGTCAGTGAGCACTCCAAGCTTTTTGCTTCTTGTGCTCTGCCACATGCCAACAAGTGAGTCAGCTAGCTGTCTCACTGTTCCTAGTCTGAGGAACAGAGAACAACTGCTCAACAAATCCACCAGAAATGATGACAAAAAAGAAATATAGTGCAAATGCAATTTTTTGTGATCATACATTATCTTTCCCAAAAAGTTTAGTCAAGGATAAACTCCCTTACATTTTGCCTTTTAGGGTTAACTTCACCTCCCTTCATCCACTGAATATTCACTGAATATAACTGAATACACGGATCTAAACTATCAGCCTGAAACTCATTACAAGCCAGGGCAAACTAGGAAGAGTCCTGCCGAGGGCCACAATTCAGCTTCTGTTTGCCTCACACCGCATTGGGGTGTTGATTGACCTCTGCGCTGGTAGTGCACCAACTGCACTCTGGCACAACAGGCACCGAGACAGAAAGTTCAGCCCCTGGCGGAGATTTGTGCTCTGTAACTGGTTTTTAAATGTGCCGCTCAAAAGGCTTCCTGAGACCACAGCACATGCAAGATGCAACCATTTTCCACACAAGTCTATTTGCAAGGCGCCTTTCATTTTTCCTCTGCAGTTAGTGGCCAGAAGAGAAGCTGCACTGAGACAAGGATGGAATTACTCTGATTCAAGTCTTTCCCCCTCAGAAGGCACATTACTGGAACAATGGATATAATAAAGTGATGCTTGTTTACATGACTTTGCCATTAACCGAGCAGAATTTGTGGGAGGTGTAAACTTTCCCAGACATTCAATTTGAGCTGTTTAATGAAATATGTTAAGCAAAGCATCAGGGTATACAAGGGTGATTTACTACAGACTATGACTTAGGACAACATTTTAAGCAAGAGCGAGTAAGAGACCGAGCCTACAGTCCCTTTCTACACACCATAGTAGTGCACAGCACCAGACCATCCTTGTGTTCTTACCCAGCTGCAAACCCAGACCACAGTCACTGTTTCCAAGTGGTTCATGACAGCCCCACAAAGCATGCTCAGGGAAGGAGATTCTTCACTCAGCAACATGTAGTTAAAGAGCTGGGTCATTCAAGGGCAGCAGTGCCTGTGCTGGTGAGGACATCATTGCTGTGTGTCACGTAGTATCTTTGGAATGAGCAATGGAACATCTTTTACTAAAAGAAGTACCCCTAAATGTTCAGCTAGAAACTGAGGTAATTCCTTCCACGTCCAGCAAAACCACCTCTCCAGTGGGCAGATGCGAAAGGACTGTTTGTGATCAAAAAGTTGTTTACCTCTGAAGAACCAACACCACCCCATGGCTTTCGCAATGTGACCAAAGGGGTGTGAAAAAAGCCTTTGGTGCAAGATTGGAACAACCACCTGTCCACCCACCACCCAGGGACTCATCAAAAGGATTTATTGTGCTCTACTCTGTCCAGCCAAACCTGTTTAACTGCTGAGAAAAGACAGCTTTTTGCATTTTTCGGATGAATGTGATAGCAGGGAACAGCTCTCTCCTACAGCATGGGCATGATTGCTCTCATCATAGGGAGGGATGCATAAAGCAGAAGGAAGTTGTAGTTCACCGCATCGATAAACCTGTTGACAGCCCACTGGCAATGGAAATGGAGGTTGGAGCTGGTCAGCATGCTCCCCTAATGGTACGAACATCACAAAGTGCTGACAGCCACCATGCAGCCATGTGGAAGAATCACTTGCTCTGAGTCGATTATTGATCCCTCCTATAGCTGCTTCTTGTGTAATTAAGTCTCCAGAGAGGATAGCAGAGGAAAAATAAGTTACGAGACAAAAAATATCAATAGCTGCAGCTGAGGTTCAAAAGAGTTTTATGGATTCAGGATGCTGGAACAAGCACCATGAGCTTCCCTAGTAGAGAAATTATGTTCTTACACAAAAAAACCACCTGGGAGTCAGATTATGGTAATTGTCACTTCAAATGGAGTTATAAAAGGGAGGAAATCATACCCCAGACTTCAGCCTTCACACGTATCTTTATAAATAACAGGTTCTGCTGGTGACATACTAGATACAGCCGGCCATGGTTAGCCCTGCTCTCCCAGCCAAGGCAAAGGTGCTCTGCTGGGGCATTAACACACATTTTGGACACTTCAAGCAAAAGTTTGGGGCCTCCCTCAGTTTTCCAGTACTCCATCTCACCCGTAATACTGAATTTCCACTGCATCGCCACCAGTCTGCAAAAGGGCACACTTCCATCCTAAAAGCCCCTGCTCTTCAACACCAATGAGCCAACAACATTAATAGTTGCCACTAGCTAATAGCACTTGGAGCACCTTTATGGGTCAGTTGTGAGTTTGTGCACTACTCGCATCCATGGCATGAGTAAAGCAGCTCCCTGTACAAGAAATTAAACCAGAAAATTGTAAGAAAGGAAAAAATCCCCACATAGTAGGGAAGCCAAGTATGAGAAATACAAGTAACTAGGTGACGCCAATGCAGCCAGTGCAGTTCTCTCAATATTGAAGGACCTGGTGACCCCAGCAGTCTTTGCCATTATAAAGCAGAGAAGCTCTGCCAAAATAAAAAAAATAGTTTAATGCAGTAAAATGTCCTCGGAGTAAATGTTCAGATAGCTTGATTTGTCCTGATGGATGGATTGACACCGTCACAGTTCACTTCATCTGACAGGACTAAGCTCCGTACGTGGTACAAATTGATTCAGAAAGGGGAAGACTGCCATGTGCTATTACTGCCACATTTGATCTTAATAACTATGTACTATAAACAGATATGGTGCATGGCAGCTTCAAAGGAAGAACTGAAGAGAGACTCAGCAAGAATCAACAACTCTCCTGAGCATGCTCCCCTTGACTTTGAAGAGTTGGAAGAATGAAGTTAAATCTTGTCCCACATTCCTCTTTTGTTCTTTCCACCCACCCCATCATCTCTGCACTTGGTGCTCTTAAAGGATTTGCTAAAGGGAGGGAGGGAAGGAAGGAACTGAATCGGAGCTGCACATGGCTGCCTGATCCTCAGTTTGAATTCTAAGAGAGCAGTTGATTGTTCTTCCTCACCCTGTTTTGAGAAGAAATCCTGCTGTCATGAAAGAGAAGCAGAGTTTTAGGCTTCCTACACACCCTGGCCATTTGTCACAGCTTCGTTGCCTGGGCATAAGGAACAGCTGCATCTTGGAGGAAGGGGAACTTAAGTAAGAGTTGTCACTCTTATTTACAGCTACAGGGCTTTTTTTACACTCCTGCTCACTTACAGTTGTCTCTAAGTGCAGAGCAGTTGACCGTTCTCTTGAATACAAAGGGAAGATGGGCAGTGGTAATGAGGAGGCCCCAGTGACGTCCTCTATTCCCTCACCCACTGGACACAGTGCAGCAAAGGCTGGACAAGACATTCCCTAAGTCCTGCAGCCAGCAACACCAGCCACCTGCTGAGAGACTACCCATGAGCTCAAGAGAAGTGTCCAGTCTGGCAGGCAGAGCCCTGCCCTGCATCTATCTCCAGCCCTGTCCCGCACTTGCAGCGCTTGATGATCCTGGACGCATCACCGCCTGTCCCTTGGCCAGCAGTAGGGGAGGAATAGAGAGAAAAAGAGACCTAATTTGTTTACTCGTCACTGAATGTATTTGCTTCCTTTTTTAAAAAAGTGAATAGCTCTCATTTCTCCTTGAGCACTTCCTGCCAACAGGAGCAGAGGAGAAGGGAAACAAGATAAAACCTGAGTGCTTTGCAGTCAGAAAAGCCCTAAATGTTTCCTCTCCTTTTTCTTCATTTTCTAAAGCAAACAATCAAACACAAGCCACAATGGAGAGTGATCCATCATGACATCTCTGTCTAACCAACACACCCAAAAAGACTTTTGTCTTCTGGTAATTAAAGTACAGAAGTTTTAAGAAGTCCTTTCCTGGAAAAAGGAACCAGGTGAGGAATCCCTTGGAGTCCCACAGCTCCTTATCTGATGGGCAGTGTCATTCCCTGGTCACAAAGCAAAACTTCAAACTGGTTTCATTACCATCAAGGGCAACTGGCCTGATAGCTAGTAATCACACTTCTTACCACCTCCACCTCCTCATGCCAGTGCTGTGGGCACCTCTTCACTCACACACACTTTGTCCCGTTTTCCTTATCCATGTGGCACATCACTGGAAGGCTTTGACAGCTCCACAGGCTGTGAGTTGGGTAACTTTAGGGAGAAAAATATTTAGCTGCAGCGTGGCAGCAATACAGGAGGCGAGGGAAGGGGAAGGACAATGAAGAGAGTGGCAGCAAATGAAAAGATGGAGTGGATAAGTAAAGAAGAAAGAGCCTTTAACAAAAACACACAACACATTGAGGAATGCAAAAGATTGTTTCTATGGCAATGTAAGTAAGATCGTGAAACTGCTGTCTGCAAGCAAACGCATTGAAAACGAAACACAAGATAACTGAGGTAACAGAGTCTGTGTCACTAATGGCAAAGCAATTTAGCAACACTGAGCCTCCAGCATCCCCCACGCTGTCACTACCAGTTGCAATATGAGAGCTCTGCCCTAGATCTTGGGGTTGTGGATTTTCTGCCAGGGGAGCATCCCAGCTTAGAGGTCATGGAGCATTGCTTGGGTCACAGCACTGTCCCCTGGCCACCCAATGCAGAAGGCTCCAGGGAGCACAACAATGGATCCTTGCTGGGAAAAGCCATCCTACCATGTTCCTATTTCCCCTTAGCACTGCCTTGGAGATCCCCACAGACACCAACAGCACAAGGGTATTGGGATGTCAATACAGACAATTCAGCCAAGCCTGCCTACCCTTTCTCCCGCCAACTCCATTCACAATATGGGACAGGGCCAGCCTCCAAGTGAGTCTCAGGCTCCTCCATGTTAAACCAATGTTAGAAGAAACAGCCCAAAGATGACAGGTATGTTCATCTAAATTAAATGTTGCCAAGTGGATCTCCACTTAAGAGCTTGTGCAAACCATGAGATGTAAATTCGAGTGCAGAGAGATGTCTTGCAGATACATCCTTAGCAGTTTCATTGTATAGATGCCACTCTTTTGGGTATGTGGCATTTGAGTTCCCTAACTCCGTTATGCCCTATTTATTTCCTTTTTCTGAGCTGTAAAAGCTGTAACCTCAGGCACTAAGCTGATGCTTTGGAGAGTTGAGTTTGACTTGTCCCTGCACATGCAACCGTGGCACTGCCTTTATTGCAAAAGCAGGGATAATACATCCATGCTGCAACTAAATCCAAATCATAAAAGCCTCATATGAGGGCCTGTTGAGTGCTGAGAGCTTATACTGCTACATGTATTGCCTTTGAATCAATCTCAGCCTTTTTTTCCATCGTAAGACAGCTTATTTACTCTTAGTGCTCCTATTTGCGCTGTGCTGCTGCCATTTATCAAAATGCAGTTGGTGTCAGCTATATTTCTCTGCTGTCAACCTGAGCAAAACTGCAGTGAATGAGGTCTTTTCCCTTTAATTAGCCACCTCTGCTCCCCAAACCAGCTATAGATGGATACAGTTTCCACTAAATCAAGCGGTGAGGAGCTTTCCCATGGCAGCTCCTCTCATCATGTAGATGTGGAGCTTAGGGACATTGTTTAGCAGTGGGCTTTATACATCTGGGTTAATGGTTGGATTCTGTAATCTTGAAGGTCTTTTCTAGCCTGGTTAACTCTACGGTTTTATGATTTTATTCCAAGATGTTGCACAGACATCACTTAGTTGCTTTATTTTGGCTATCCCCCTTCTGCTAGTTATGGGAACATGCCCACAACCAGGAATTGCTTACAGACACAAGGAGAGGAGGAAGCCATGCTCTGTCTGAAACACTCTGAAGTCATGGTACCTGCTTTTATTTCTGATCCAGCCTTCACCTCTACTCTTCCCTCTCACCCCAAAAGGCAAATCTACCCTCAGACTGCTGCCAGGAAGAGCTGTTTACAATAAATACCCCCCATGGTTTCTTTTTTCTCCCCTTCAAAAGCAGCGTTTGTTTTGGTGGTTTGGATTGGGTTTTGGTTGTTCTTGTTCCTTGGAAAAATGGTCCTTGTGGAAGCAGCCTGCCTGACAGCCCTGCTGGCTAAAATCTGCTGTTTATCCATGGAGCAGGAACCGTTTGTGCCGCTGAAGCTTTCTTATTCTCATCACCTACAAGCTGCTAGTCTGCTTTGAAGAAGCACCTCTAGGGGTGAAAGCATACTTCTGTCTCTAAGCTAAATTCAATCCCTGATCTCTTTGCAGAGACTAACAACAAGGGAGACATTTGGCATGATTGACGGGAGCCAAATGAATAATTCATGGACGATCATTTATTTTGATGAATTTTAGCCTCTTTTCCTGTTTGCAAATTGTCTGCAAGTAGCTTATGAACGTCTCAAATGTATATGGGATTTGAAATTAACTGCTGGATACTTTCCGCAAATAACTCCTAGCCTGTAGATTGCTCACAAGCCATACAGCAAAAGCATTTGAAATTTCCAATTCCAGCCACGTCGATTAGTTTGATTGCTCTCATGAGCCAGCAGCTCATCCACAATTTAGTATAAATGCAAAGGAACTCCACCGACTGAGCTGGGGCACAACTCTATGTTGACTTTGCTCCCCACCCCAGAATCTGCCCAGAAAACATTAATATTCTCTGTGCAGATAAGTAGCCTTTCAAATCGGGGGTCTTCAGCGACTGGAAGAGGAGAAAGTAAACCAAAATAATTTTATGTTTACATTTATTTTCCATGAATTATAACAATGTTTTGTTCTGGTAGCTCTCCCTGCCAGTAAACACTCATATCCCTAACGTGCCTGGCTATCAGTCAGAAACCTGTCATTTCTTACCTGATGCATTTCTCATCAGTTACCATGGCATTCCTGCTTCTAGAAAACCATTAACTGAGTTTACTACAGCAAAAGTGGGACCAGACACACTAGCAGGTTGCTTCAGCTCCACACCAGTTTTACCCATGGCAGTCAGTGGTGTAAAACTGGCAGGATACAACAGAGGGCTATAATGGGGAAGTAGCCACCTCTGTGTTAATATTTTAACAGTAGCCATGTAGTAAAGCAGACCAAGAAAGGGCTGCAGCTGATGGGATGCTATTTTGGGGAACCAGAAGAACGATCTCTTACTGAACTGGGTAAATCTGGAAAGATGCTCATTTAGTGAATGCTCAAATCTGAGTTTAGTGGTTCTGGTTCTAAGTTCCTGCTGGCTTTTCTAGTGAGCACCAGGGCTATTTTATACAAGGTCATAAATGACCAAGCAGCTGGTAGAGCCTGTTACAGCCTGTCATGCTATTTGTGTGGAATACATTCAAACAAATGCCCCAGCAGTAAAAGGCCAGATCACTAGTCCCCAGACCTGTGGTTCTCAGCTAAGCAGTCAGATAAAAGTCTGTCTTAACTTAAAGCTGAAAATCTTTCTGAAAATCCTTTCCGATCAGGTCCTCTGCCTTCAGCAAGACCCCAGCTACTCAAAAGTCAAGACACACTATTGCAAACATCAAGACGCAACTCATCCAAGCTACGAGTGACAGATGGATATTGGTTTTCTCCAGTCTAGTCCAGCTGCAAACAGCCCACAGCACAGCAAAAGGAATGGGGAACTCCATCACCGTGAGCTAGTAGCTGAGGCTGCTCCTTCTGTCCCTTTCCACACCTTTGCCTTCAAAATCCCTGGTATCAGACCAGTGCTTTTCCCATTTGCTATGGTTGTGTTTTGCCAGGACTGCTGTCTCATACTTGTTTTCTCACTCCAGAACTCCTGCATCAGAAACCCTGGGATGGAGGGGGAGACAGAATGACAAACACAAGCATCCTTTCACTATAGCACCAACAGAGGTAGAAGAAGGTCCTGTGCTTGAGTGGAGTGTGGCATTTCCTCAAGGCAGAACGTAAATTGTGTGGCACTCCCAGCCCAGCCCACATTTATGTCAGCCTTTTGCTGAAATACTTGTAAGCTTGTCATTGCTGAAGTCTTTTTGGCAACCAAGCCTTAAATATAGACTCTAATCACAACTGCACATGTTGTACAATCAGCTAAAAACTGATTAACTTTTATATGAGCTTGTGTTCAACAGACTATTCAAGACGGGGAAGCTGGCAGCAGCTCAGGGTCTGTGTCTATTCGCCATACATAAAATAAACCCAATACATGCCATACTTAGATGATCAAATTATATAAAATGAAAAATTAAGAGGAAGACCTATGGTAAAGCCTTCATAAACTAGGTGGACCATCAGGCTCTGTGACATACACGTATGTGCATGTGTAGTCTGATGGAGTGAAGTCCTTCGAACATGCTTATTTTACTCAGAAGTCTTCACATGTTTTATTATTCAGTAGTTTTATTTCATCAACAGAGAATTTCTCATTTCATTTTGAGAAGAGTGCAGGAGGTAAAAATAAACCACTCCAGCTCATATCATTTCTGTAGAAGAAAAGGGTTGGTGTAGAAGGAGGTATCTGTCAGTATACATATCCAAACCCATCGCTGAGACAGTCTGTGAGTTCAGATCAACTGCATCATGGTAGATCTCCATAACACCGCTAACATCATCCAGGCCAGCTGTACATCTCAGGACAGAGAGGCTTATCTACAGCAAACTCTAGGGCTGAGGTCCATCAAAAAAACCCTTCTCTGTCACTGAACTCCAGAGAAGGCTACATCTTTGCTTTAGAGATCCAGTGTTTGCCATGCTAGGAGGCACAGATTTTACTTGATGTCCCTTTGATCTCTTCTGGTCCTTTAATTGCACACAGAGTTTCTGTGAACTACTGGACACTAGTTTGCAGCCAATCAACCCTTCAAAAATAATTCTGTCATCGGTCCGCTGGTCATAATTCATACCTCAGGTCCCCAGTGCTTCTCGCTGACTCCTGGTGTGCCAAGAGTGAACTCTGAAGCAGTGAGTGTTAGAACAGCTGCCAGGAAGAGCTCCTACTCCCAGGACTACTGTCTCACTTTCCCAGGCAGTGGGTGCTTCATCTTTAAAATCAATCTGATGCCTTGGCACAAGCCCAGGGAGTGTTAGTCCATCTGCTGCCTAACTCTCCTGGTTTGTTTGCAGAGGCTCGCTGTCAGCTGTTCACATCCCTCTATTTTCCCCCTTCCAAGGGATTTCCTTTTTTTTTTGACAACGTAGCCTCCACCAGGATCCAAACAATCCCCACTTTACTTTCCCTGTCTTAATCAGTCTCCAGAAAGACACAGAATGAAGCTTAGGAGCACACAGCGCAATTAACACCACTTCTCATTTACCTGGCGTGGTGAGGAGAAGCTCAGATTACCATGACAGGGTTTGGCATGGTCAATGCCCAAGCCAAGCACCATTTCACTTTGGGGCTAGAGAACAGCACCCTGCTCACCACGCTTTTCTCCAGGCTGTTGCAGTCAGTGTCTGCAAATCACTCCTGGTAAAAGGGGAGTAGAAGACCCCACCAACCACCTGCTTTCTGGTGGCAGTCTCAGCTGAACTTCCACTGCTTTAGGTGCTTTTTGACTCATTGAAGCTGACAGAGCCCAGCCACAGGCTGCCCCAGAGGTCTCCATCTCTGGAGACATTCCAAACTAGCCTGGATATGTTCCTGTGTGATCCACTCCAGGAAATCCTACTCCAACACTGGGGTTGGACTAGATGACCTCTGGAGATCCCTTCCAATCCCTGCTATTCTGTAATTCTCCACTAGGACTGTGGTTACTGTGATGAGCAAGGAGGTCAGGAACGGTGGAGAAGGTCCTGGTGGTGGATACAGCAGTGTTTTCTCAGGTTGCTAGCTGCCAGACTGAGGAGACCTGCTTTTCACAGCCCAGTGAGCGCCAGCAGTCCCCTAGGGAGGGCCTTTCCAAGCCTCAGGATCTTGCTAAGGCTTTTAGGCTAAATGACAGGTTCAGAGTGGGGAATTCCAGCCATCATGTAACAGCTAGCTAAACTCAGTGTCTGCCAGAGGAATGGGGCTCTGCACCACACGTTCCACTGTCTTCATCCCTCTCCTGCTCACTTCTTCTGAGGGCCTCATCTAGGGTGGAGATCTTGTACCAGCCAGGTAAAGTTCAGAGCTGCTCAATCTGTGCTGTGGAGCCCCAGGAGCATGATGCATCTTGTGCACAGCCTGGCTTGCTCCTGCCTGACCCTCTGCACCCATTCTCTGGGAATAGCAGCAGCCAACCCCCCTCACCTTCTCAGTGCAAAGCAGAAGTGAATGACAGAACAGACAGGCATTGTTCATACCCCCCAGGACAGCCACTTGAAGATAGTGTTTTCCATGCAGGGTTTCCCAAAGCCACTGAACACCTCCCCTAGGACAGGATTTGAGATGGTATGGGCATTACCAGCATCCAGTTTTCCTCTCTCCTCCCTTTCATGTGGCCACGCTGTAGGACAGGGTGCTCGGGTACTGACTCGCAGTGCTCCTGCTGTTTCAGCCCCAAACAAAGAGGGTCATTCAGGCTGGATCACGCAGTGGTTTAGCGCTGCAGATGAACATCCACCATTGTCAGTGCTGCAGCCCAGAGGAATTAAATGGGAATTGTCTTTGTTCGCCACACACAGACCCCCATTTCTGCAGTCCCAGGAGCCTAACAAACCCCCTCTGTGCACTCTGAGTATCACCTGCTTATCAGCCAATTCACAGCCAGGCTGCAGGGTTTCACCCTGGGCGCAGCCTGCTCATGTGCAGCAGCACACAGATTAGCTTTCAGGGCTGCTCCTCTACAGCAAGATGCTTTTCAAAATAAAAACATCCAAAGATCAGTCAGCAGGCAGCCCAGCTAAAACGCAGCAGGTTTCCCCGTTCACAACAGAAAGGCACCTCTGCTTGAAAGCGTGACCATCCACCACAACTTCAGCACTGGGGCAATAGCAAAACCTCCAAACCTTGACACAAGCAATCCTGCTGTCCCTTGTATCCAGGAATAAGAGGATAAGACTGAGCCAATGAAAGCCAAGAGTGAGATCAAAGACAAAATTTCCATTACATTAATCTTTAAAGGTAGGAAATAGCTTTCTGAGGATACTGAGAAAGCTCCACTGTTTAGAGTGCTTAATCCTATGACAGAAAAAAACAAACAGCATGGGAAAACCCCAACTTTTTGACATTACAGATGAAACCCTACATAAGTCAATGAGCTTTGTTTGCCAGGACAGCTCTATCATAAGAGAGACACCATCCTGTGAGGTTCCTGAGCACAGAAATCCCTGGAAACCTCCTAGAGCTCCACTGTGGTCACGGTCTGAACCCTTGCCCACTGCAGCTCTGTCTGCCTGTGATGGGATCACAAATACTACTAAGGTGGTTCATTCTCCTTATGGCAAAGATGAGCCCTTCAGTTCACAGTTAAGGAACTTGATTAGCTGCTACAGCTCAAGACAACTCTGCTTATCTGCTGAGCTGCAGCGGCAGCCCGCATCCACACTGAACCTATCAGAAAAATGAGATAAAAGTGTATTTGTTTAAATCTTTTTCATTGCAGCTTACGCAAATGTGCTTTAGCTCATGTTTGGGCACAGTGCACTTGCCTCTCTGTACCTCCAGCATGCGGCACGTTGTGCTTTTAGATCCACAAACCCCGGGTTTCAAGCCTAGATGACAGAGATGCCTAAAGCCACGATGTCACAACAATACAGGACACAAGATGTGCACAAAGCTGACAGCAAGACTGAGGTTTGTATTTTCTAAGGGTTATCACCACGGTATCTGATCAGCTCTATCTACCACCAGCCACCTGTATAACACCACCACTCAGGTCATCAGCTTTGCTATTTGTGAGCAATGAGGCAGGCAAATCTCAGATCTAGCCTAGATGAACCTCCAACTGGCTGATGGATAAAACAAGAAGCCCTATTTAAAACAGCCAAATATGGGGTTTCTACCCATATTTAGGAATTGTCATCATCTGCACATTCACTCACAAGCTTCTTCAGCACAGACAGTTGCTTGCCCAGCACACTGACGGAGAACTCCATTTCCATGAGTCAGTTCCTGGTAGAGTGCACAGAAAGCTGGATTCCTCTGCCAAGAGGAAGTGATTAAGACCACAAAGCAACCAAAACCATATGGCAAAAAAATGTTGGGGTTCCACTCTCTCTCCAAAAGGGCAGGGAAGAGTCCCTATAGACGTTGAGAACATTGCCTTGGCCCACAAAATGCAGATTGACCCATTTGATCAACTCTTACATGCAGAAATACCCAACCCGAGGCAGGAGAAGCAACACAATAGCATGGCTCCATGCAGATGGCATGCAAAAGAAAAGTGTTCATCAGACTGACAAGTGTTGGGGTTTATGAACTCCAAGCTGTTGCAGAAGACCCCTGGAAAGTGTTACCAGCAGACTCAGAAAGAGAAATGGGGCATTTTGAAAATGTGAGTTGAAAAGCTGAAACCTTTAGAGCAGGTTAAACCACTCAAAAAGAAATATCACATAATCCTTTAGGTTAGAAAAGGCCTCTAAGATCATGAAGTCCAACCATTAACCCAACAGTCCCAAGGCCGCCACTAAACCCTGTCCCTAGCCTCCAGATCTCCACAACTTTTAAACAGTCCAGGGATAGCAATTCAACCCCTTCCCTGGGCAACCTGTTCCAAGGCCTGATTACCCTTACTGTGAATTTTTTCCTTGTCATTCAACCTAAACTTCCCCCTGCAACAACTTGAAGCCATTTCCTCTTGTCCTATCAGTGCTCTCAAGTAGTCTTACACACCACATTAATTTCTCAGATTAGTGTAACATATCAGAAACCCAAGAACTGTGGACACCACTACCACATCGGACTGGGAGCATAGTCCACATTCAGTATTGAGCTGCAGCTTTGNTACTGTGAATTTTTTCCTTGTCATTCAACCTAAACTTCCCCCTGCAACAACTTGAAGCCATTTCCTCTTGTCCTATCAGTGCTCTCAAGTAGTCTTACACACCACATTAATTTCTCAGACTAGTGTAACATATCAGAAACCCGAGAACTGTGGACACCATTACCACATCGGACTGGGAGCATAGTCCACATTCAGTATTGAGCTGCAGCTTTGCATTTTTGTTTTAACAATCAAAATAACAGCCTGCTATTCTGGAACCTAAGGAACGCTCTACAAAAATTATTTCCATAATCACCACAAAAGCAGAGGAAGTGCACCAAGGGGTGAAATACTGCCAATACCGAGCTACAGCACTTAGCAAGGAAGATAAGCAGCCTGACAACACTAAGGCGATCAGAACCTGAGCAAGGTAAAGGTTTGTGAGCCTAGTTATCCACAAAAGCTGAGCACAAAGCTACCTCAACCTTTCATTAGTCAAAAAACAGTAGAAGGCATTAGCTTCTACAACACAAGGAGCTCATACTTACACATCCCAGTTTACGCTGCTGTTGCACCACCAGATGACAGTAGAGCAGGGTTCACATCCAGTAGCACATACATTGATGGAGAAAAAGTAGTGTATCCTCTAGGAATCCAGCGCAAGTGCAACAGAACCACTCACTCTGTAACATGTGCTGCACGCTTGTCAGAACCTGGTTTTCAAAGCTCTGCGAACCCTCCCACTCCAGCTAACACTTGCCAGCTGCAGAGAACGATGCTCCTTGTGGCCTTGCTCACCTACAGCCTGCATAGGCACTAGAAGAGAAAGAAAGGGCTACCACAGCAGTGCTTTTTTAACTTGACCTGTCTGTTCCACACTGCAATTTCCATCTCAGCTGCCTCTCATAATAACAAAATAAACACATTCTTGAAGTAGTGTAAGTGGAAACAGCAGGGCAGACCTTGCTTTGAATGGAGCTGTTCTGGGGATTTCTACTTTGTTGTCTGCCTGCATGTTTTCCACTTCCCTGATAGCTTGGAAACAATACCCCAGACCAGACTTGCACCTGAACCTGTGCATGTGTTTAAGACTGTCCCCAAAGGATGGACTCCTAAGTTGTTTGGTTTCCAAACAAAAGGGTGTTGTAACTGCCCCTCGAAGCCCCTTAAGGGGTTGGTCATCCACTGAGCCAGGTCCGTGGCTCAGTTCCTGGCTACAGAGAGGAAACTGCATCACAAGCCCTGCGACCACAAAATTCATTTTGCTCCTGCCGTTTCACTCCCTCCTCTCTGCCTTTGGCTGCAGAGCCTGAACAACTCTCATGCTGCTCTAAGAAAGACAGTTCCTTCTTTTGCTGGAGCCCAAGGCAAGGCTTTCAATCCAAGGCATGTCTGCTTTGCTGTCAGATGTAGGACTGCACTGCTGCTGGCTATGCTTTAGACAGCATTAATCAAGGTGCTGCTGTTGGAATCCCCATGTGGTGCCAGGGTAATAAGAGCTAAAGGGAAGGCAGCAACCCCACCCAAGGCAAGCCAGGACTGAGGTTGCCTTGAGCTTTGGCGTCTGTGGGAAACCAGCCAAGGGCCAGTTTTTCCTGCTGATGCTGTGAGTGCCTCCATCAGCAGCACAGCTCTGCCACTGGGCACAGCGGGAGCTTCAGGGTAGGGCTGAGCTCCTTCTGGAGTTCCAGTAGTGCCTGGAACTTTATGGGGCAGCTCTGTCAGACTTAGCTGCAGTTCTTTCAGGTAGTACCTTGAGTTTCCAAGCTGTTTGTCCTGCCTGTGTGCCAGAGACCACTGCCTGTGTTCCAGAGACCACTGCCCTGCAGCAGGGCCCAGAGAGAGCAAAAGTGAGTTTGTTATCTTCTCCGCAGCTTGGTATTTTATTCTAAAACATCCTCCCCAGCAGTTTAGATTAATGGAGCAGACTTGGAGCAGCAGGTTAGACCACAGCTCTGCTCCACTGATGCTGCTGTGGGGAAGGTAATGTCTGACAAGGTGCAGTGAGACTGGTAACAAAGCCTTACACTGCTTCAGATAAACCAGCTGAAGCTCCTCCCCACAAGGGCTGTATGTAACAAGTGACTTCCAGTGGTGGTGGAGGATGCTGTTCGTATCAGAGCGAATAAACTCCAGTCACTTTGCAGTGCATGTGTGGGTCTCCCCTGCTCTCCTCACAGCCTATAGGCAGCCTGTGGCAAACTCTACACAGCCAAAGGTGCCAAGGGGAAGAGATGAGCATCTCTGACAGGCAGGCAGGTGGTTAGGAAGGATCCTTGCATTCCCATGATCTTGTCCTGTCACAAACACTTCTATTTTGAGTCAAGGTTTTTTTCCTTCAAGACATCAGACTAGGTTAGGTTTCTCAATAAAAGAGCATGCTGACAAACATCTTCATGGTCTGACAGAGTTTGAGTGAAGCTGTGGGAGTGTCAGATTCATATCAGCTGAAAGAACTCTTAACCCCAAAAAAGATGCTTCATTTGGCAAGCCACTTTACATCAAAGCGGCACAGGCAGACCACTGGAACTTTAAATTAGGAATTAAGCAATATAAGAACAGGGCTGATTCCATGTTTAATAAAATCCACATTTCAGACTCATAACATTTCTCCTGTATGCCATCATCTGTGGCATCTTACTCATTTACTGCTGTACGGAGCTCAGTAACATCATTATTTGCAACTCACTGCAAATCTGTATTGACAGAGAACACCTAGCTATGTTGGATTGCTTTGTTACATCCTACTCCACTGCATTAAAGAGCTCTCCCAATACCTGGTTTGTTTCTCTGCAGAAGTATTTGTACACCAGGATTGAAAAGCCGCCTCTCAAGCTCCTTTCTGAAAGCTACAGTTCATATGTAGCGGCTGGCTTCACAGTAAAAAGCAAATCTTAGCAAGCTTAACCAATGCAATATTAATGGATTGTATTATAATTAACATTATTGGTATTACCCTTGTTGTTGCTTTTGTTTAGTGTTGATATTGGTTTAATAGCATCACTGAGAAGCATCTCTTAAAGCAAGAATAGAACTCAACTCCTGCCCTGAAGAGCTTAGTGTCAAAAAACTGGCTGTGTGTAAGATACGTTGCAATTATTCACAGGTTAATTCATTCACTACAGCAGTAAGTATATCAGACTCAATGGACTGTGATGTGATATGCAAGAGGTCTGGCCAGATGATTTAGTAGTCCATCCTCATCTCAAGCTTGTGAACCTAAATAAACAAGGCAGGAGGAAGACAGAGGTGAAATAACTTGGCAAACAGCAGGGCACTTCCTAAGATGCAAATCACTGAATTCACAATGCAGCATCCCAGGCACTAAGTCACCAAGTTTCAAAAAACGTGAGGGGCATGTCCTTACTCAGAGAAAACATTTTCCACCAACACTGACTGTAAGAATAGAACAATGAATGCTGGCATCCATACACTATGTATTCATGTGTGCTTGGCTTGGAGGGCACAACAGACAGTGCTTGAGGGGTGAAGATGGAGAAGGAGTCTGAGATTTCATTTACTTCAGATTACTTTTTTCAGTGCTTTAAGCCCTGACACAGTCTTCTATGACCTTCTTCTACCTCCTTGGTCCTGCAACTCACCCCCTGTGAAGTACTCTGTAAATTAGACTGGTTCTCATAAAAACACCTAAGATACTAGAAGCCTACGTAAAACTCAGACTTCCATACAGGCTTTCTTAATCCTGCAATTGCAAGATGTTTTCATGTTCTCCTTTCCTGCAGGTCCCAGTCATCCATGACCTCCTTTTTTGTTTTTTGCATTTGCGTGTGTTAGCATAAATGTTTCACAGATGTGCAAGAACATGTAGGTTAGGGGAGAGAGAAGCAACAAAGGCTGCACAGCTGCCAGTGGGGTGTTCCAGAGGGAGGTGGAGTTACACCTAGAATCAAATTGCCCCTGTCCTTTAATAGGGCAGCCTTATTTACCTTAGTCTTGTCTCATCATCCCTGTTCCCTTTCATGTCTTTGCTTTTACAGTTATTAGGAAAATTATTCATTCAATTGCTTGTAGAAGCTGCCCAAAGATAAATACATTCAGCTTAATAAACCTTGTTAGCAGGAAGGAAGGGGAGAATGCCTAATTAATGTATTTAATGATTATAATGCACTTTGAAGATGAAAAGTGCCACGAGCTCTAACGGCATTTTTCTGCCCTTCGAAGTTCCTAGGAATTGTGTGCAGAAGCTAATTCTAAGCATTACCACTACAACACAGCAGTAAAAAGGATGCATGTACCACAACTTGGATCTACATGCAGAGGCTAGCCCCTCTTCTAGGTATCGTGTTAAGAAGGGTCTCGAGACTGAGTTTTGTGAAGAGCTGCTGAGATAGCTGGGGCTGGTTAGTCTGAAGAAAAGGAGGCTGAGGGGAGACTTCACTGTTTACAACTATCTGAAAAGAGGCTACAGAGAGGTGGGGGTTGGTCTCTTCACAAGTAACAAGTTATAGGAT
Organism: Upupa epops; assembly: GCA_013397515.1. Taxonomy (NCBI): domain Eukaryota; kingdom Metazoa; phylum Chordata; class Aves; order Bucerotiformes; family Upupidae; genus Upupa; species Upupa epops. The sequence continues at coordinate 19,498 of VZRI01011321.1, forward strand.
AAGAAGAAGTGGCCTCTCTTTGCATCACGGGAAGTTTAGGTTGGACATGAGGAAAATCTTCACTGAAAGGGTCATCAGGCCTTGGAACAGGCTGCCTGGGGAGAGGGCTGAACTGCCATCCCTGTACGTGTTTAAAAGTCATGTAGATCTGGAGTTTAGGGACAGGGTTTAGCGGTGGCCTTGGGACAGTTGGGTTAATGGCTGGGTGCAATGATCTTAAAGATCTCTTCCAATCTAAATGATTCTATGAACACAATCACACGTTCTCCAAAAAGAGGAGAACATGTAAGGAGAATGAAGGACTGCCAGGAAGAACTATTTAATGCAAGTCATCAATGCTCTGTGGATACACAGCCCAGCTTTATGTACTAATAACACCATTAAGCTTACCTACAAAGAACAGATTGAACCCTCAGACTTTGGAAGTTAAACATTATCATTTCCTACCACTTACACTAATGGGTTTTCCCAACCTCAGTATGCTGAGTCTCCCCTCAGACAAGGGCTACTGGAACAGTCCTCTTGCTAATAGGATGCCACAGATCTGGTGATGCTTTTAGAGAAATGGCAGCTGAGGGCAGAAATAGAGGCAGAAATACTGTGACAGTTGATCCTGAGCTACTGCAGGGAAAGGGCATATGGCTCAATGGAGACGTCCAACCGAAATTTCCATGGCTCAGGAACAAAAGTATTTCTCCTCCCCAGGTTTCTCCTCATCCAGACAACACAGCAAAGACTGAGATCTGAAGAGCAGCTTTGCCTTTTGCCGCAGAAAGAAATCTGCCTTTGCAGCAAGGGAAAATAAGTTGCTTAGAAAGTCCCTTAGATGTCACTGCACAAACAAAATACAAGCTGCTAATAACAGGTTTCTTGGATACACGTTTCCTTTGCATGTGGTACCAGGAGGCACATACTCTAGACTCTCATTATTATGGGCTTAGGTTATGAAAACTTTAATGAACATATTTTTAAATGTCAGTCTGAAGAAATCAGGTCCTAGCAGCTCACATTTGCATAGCTGCCTCCCAAAAAACACTGAGCAGTCTCAACACATCTCCAAAAAGAAAGTAAAATGCACAGTAAAAAACAATAGCAGGTTCAACATACACCTGGTGGGAATACAAAAGGGGCAGAAACTATGCTGCCAGTCTACATGCCTTCTGGTTATCACTTGGGATATTGTGAATAAACTAAATGATGCTCCATCACTCACCTGGGTCACATTTTTAAATGTAAAATTCCATTTCTCCTCAGTGCTTGCAGAGCACTGAGCTCTCTGCAAGCCTCACAAATCCTCTGTGGGGAAGACTTGTGTCTGTATCAGAGGCTAAAGGTAAAGGGTTGGCATTCAAAGCACACAGGTGACCTGCAGCAGATGCAAGAACAAAGCCCCACCAAACCCCTAGCTTTACTCACAGCTTTACTCCAAGCCATGGGTGTTCAGAATCAGTTGTACCCCTGAGCCTTGTACACAGGAGCATCAGCAGCCACTTGTGTTCAGACAGACCAGCTGCACTCAAGTGGTAATGTTTCACACCAGGCTAAAACCAGCATCCGTTTGTTCTAATGCCTCTTCTGAAGTGATAAGCACGGATGGTTAGTCTCCCTTCAGGAGATTACAGGCTGACAATTACTGAGTTAATACACTGTCAGATAAAGCTGAGGCTTTGTTTGCATGGCCACACAATTTACCAATGGGAGTAACTGATCAAATTGTCTTTGATGGATTTGTCTGTTTGTGCCCCAACATGAACATCTGATTTTTTTGTAACACGGTCATTTACTCTTCCTTTATTTTCCTGGGATGTCAACAAAACCCAAAACAAACAATACTGTTCCCTAAGGTTACTGAAGGGAACTCCCACTCTTTGCTCTAAAACCTGCATGGAAACTAAAAACATCAAATATTCCTCCCTGCAATGCTGTTTCTTCTCCCACCCACCGCCTCTCACACCTGGCAGTATGTTAGAACAGCAAGTGCCCGCTCACAGCTCGCACTGCAGCACACACACAGAGGGCCACCACTAGAAGAAGTTTCTAGGTGCGTGTAGCACACCAAACAAAGTGGTAGATGTTTAAGATGCCCTGAAAACCAGGAACAGCCTGTCTTTCAAAGCTGTACTCCTTTCCAGGAGCTTCTTTCCTTCTTCTAAGCTGCTGATGTCTACCCAAAATCAGATCATTACAGTCATCTCAACAGCAAAGAGGCCTCACAAACAGTCTGACTGCATCCCAGACCTCTATTCATGCTCTTTGTCATCTTTCCTACAGCAGAAGCAACCCAAGGTCCTCATCCTTGGGCCAGCATTGTTTTTAGCTTTGTGTACCAGCCCCAGCAGAGCTCTGTGAAAGCCTGCAGAACAAGTCCCTCAAGTGGAGGATGTAGAAACAGAAGCAGAGGGACCTGAACCTAACAGAAAATTAAGGCTGTTGCTATTTCATGAATTAACACCCTGATTTCATCCTTCTTTTATACTTTGCTTGCTTTCCAAATCCTCTCCACCAGCTACCAGCAGAAAGACCTCCACCTCTAGTTTTGTAGAAGGCCTGAAAAGACATTGACTTTCCTGCTGGAAAAAGAGGGCCCAGGCTCTGCAGCAGCTTCCATGAGAAGATATCTATTTCAGAGTATATAACCTGTGGGAATGATACCTTCAAGAAAAGTAATCAAACCAATGACAATTGTTTGGGGGCAGAAGTTGGTCTCCACTAATTTTAATAGAGAAACCCCAGAACTACCTGTCAGAATAAAGCTCTTCTAACACAAGGAGCCACTTGCTGAGAAGTCACTGCAAGCCTGTTTGTACCTCTTGTCAACTCTATGCTGGTGTCAAAAGATTCCTAAACCAGACAACATTACATTTGTCATTTCATTAGTCACCACCTTTAGAAGTGGATACAGAACAGTCAACGTCCTTCCTCAGGAGGAATGGGGTGCCAATACAGACCAGGCACTTGGAGTGCCTTTATTTTTCCTTCATAAATTCTCTTGAAGAGCTGTCAAGGGGGTTGCTCTGCAGAAGGTTCTCCTAGGCTAAAAGCTCTAAGAAGGTCACAGGGACATATTTTCTTTCACAAAATTTCCAGGCTTTAAAGGCACAATAAAACCCACCAAAAACCTTCTGTACTTTAAAAAATTACACAGATACAACTCATTCTACACCAGAGCAAGGCATGCTTCTCTTCCACCTGCCTGTGACATAAATCTTACAGTACAGATGCAATAACAGGAACATCTATCTTGCTTTCTGGAAACTTTAAATTCTTTGCAGAATACTTTGCTGATGATACAGCAGCAAATGTTGTTAGCACTGCCAACAACAATACAATGGCACTTCTGTGCTCTTCTCACTGAAAAAAAAATCAAGCAGTCATTTTGCTGGAAAAAAACATTACTAAAAAAATAATTTCTCCATGTTTGCAAACACTAGGACACAAATACAGTTCTTCACCTGCTCAGTGAGAATCAAATAGAAAAGCACCTCAAGGCAAGAGTCCTCATAAGTTCGCAACACAGAAACATTCTAGAATTCCAGTATAACTACTATCACTGTAGACTTTCAATGGTTCAGTAACAAGGATAACAGAGTCTCTCCTAGTACGCCCTTCTTTGTGGTACCACATTTTCCCCTACAAAGGAAGCTTCGGAAAGAGCTTTGTATTGCCTCATGAACCCACATCAAGCAGTAAATAAGCAGGAAGTCACTGATCCATGTCAAAACTCAAAGGGATGTACTTCAGTAGATATTTCTTCTCACAAGAGGTATGAAAAGGGAAATTAATTTCTACAGCTTTACACCATCATCATTTTGGGCATTTCTGTTCACATTAGCAAAATAAATAAAGCATCAAGCTTCACCCCCAAATAAACAGCCATGTAAAAACGAGGGATAAAGAAAACCAACGTGATCTTTGCAGGCCATGACTGTTTTTTTTGCCAATCCTTCTCTTATAGTTGAGCTGGTTTTGGCACAGCAGACTTGGGCACTGCCTGGGCACGAACGGTAAACACCACACCCTGATATTCCAGCCTGTGAGAGGCATTACTGCTAGCATAGCAGAGGAACCCTCTGAAGAGATGCATAGCATCAACAGTTGGAAATCTGGCCGAGGTTTCTGTTGCAGAAGCCGTAAGCACTGTGCTTTTTGTTGCACTCGCAGGCAGCTAACGCTGAAGCAAACCAAAAATCAGAATCCTGTCCGCTAGCCCTGAGACGGTGCTTCTACCAAACCCTTCACCTTCCTGGTGCTCGCAGCTCGTAAACTAACGAAGCGAAAAGACGCCGAAACTGTTCTTTCAGACATTGCTCCCCTACCCTTGCAGGATGGCTCCATCGTGTGACAGCAAGGGAAACCTACACCGACTCCAGATCGCGCTCAGCGGAACAAAGCCCGCATTCTCAGCAGGTGGTCCTGGGCCAGAGATTTAATTTATTCTGGCTAAAACCCCCCAGAGCAGTTCTTGGACAAAGACTTAGGATTAGCAAGTGAAATGCAGCCTTCTTCTTAACCCTTTTGTAACTTCTACACAGAAGCGCTGCTTTGTGCTTCAGAACTCGGCAGCTTAGCCTGGAGAAGGAGGAGGGCTGTGGGATAAGTGGCAGTTGCACAGCAGGTCTGAAATAAAGGTTTAATTGTGGCTGGGTTTCAAGTTTTTCATTCATTCCTTCATGCACTATGTCCTTTTTGTAGTAGAAGTCTGTTATTTACATTACGTCTGATCATGTAACTGTTACACATTTTCATTTCCAAGCCAAGAAGTTAAAATTGATAACATTTTAATAGTATTAATACAATTGGTATCAACTCATTTACCTCCTTCAAAGCAATGAGTAAAATGCTATTTAGTCTGTGGTCTCCACTCAGAAGCTTTTGAGCAATGTGTGTGGCTTGCAAGCATATGGCTACATTAGGGGAGCCTTGACACTTACTCACCAGAGATGCTACCACACTTCCTTCCTCCCCCGCTCCAGACCGGCTCTCCTTTATTCATTGTTCCTTCCAGATCCTCTGCCAGTGCTCATAATCTTTCTTTGTTTTATTGGCAGACTCATTGGCTTCACCCCAAAGACATCTCCTCTTTGGTCCCCATTTGGCTGCATCCAGCTCGTACATGTTTCTCTTGTGGGACCTACTGCACTGGTGGAGCAGCCGTAATCACCTTTCCCCACACTGGCCTACAACAGCTTTCAGCTTTAAAATAAAATACAGAAAGGGCACAGTGAGCTATGGGATCCCACTCAGGATGGGGTTAACTTGCTTTGTAGTAGCTCATGTGATGCTGTGCTTTGCATCTGCACTTAAACAGTGCTGGTATAGTGCCACTGTTGTGGCTATTTCAGAACAGCACTTCCACAGTATCAAAACTTTCTGAGCTTCTTGTTCAGGACATCAGGAGGATCATCTCCAGTGGAAAGGATGAAATATAATCACAATGGGAGGCTTCCCAGGGTGAAGATGAAGAAGATGAACAGGCCCCAGTGTGACTTGCAGAGGTGCTGCCCAGGAGCCACCTGTAAGTATACAACACCAGACAGGGACCTGATGCCACAGCCTAGTCAAGGTTCCAGTGGAGGTCTAGTGTTCCAGAAGTACCCTGCCAAGGCTACAGCCAGTGGGACAACGCAGAAGGGGCATGAAGGGCCTTATGTCCCACTCCATATGCCTTGGCTCCTCCTAGTCCTGCTCACCTTGCTCATCTGTGCTATGTCCAAGCCAAACTTCATACTTCAGACCTCACTTTTAGGCAGGTGGACCAAGTAGAAGTATTAAGGCACATTCCAGTGCTCCTCTGCCCACCTCCTACCTACAGGTAATCACATGAGAGCACCAAGTACTTACTACTAACAGCATATACATGTGAAGGGTGTTTTACTACTTACACCAAAGTTTAGATCTTTAGTCTCTATAATTTCCCAGAAAATAAACTTCCATATTTTGCAAAAGAAAGCAAGCTACTTCATCAAGATCCTTAAAGGCTCAAATGTGCTCAATTTACTGCAGCTTATTTCATTACTGCTAGCTGAGTTGCATTAAGGCCAGGGCTTGCTCTTAACCTACAGTGAATGCAGGGCAACAAAGCTCAGCTTGGACCAAAACCAGGTCTCAGATAGGTCTTGGCACTTGGTATTTTTAACAACCTAAAAATGTCCACAGCTCAAATGACCAAGTGTAATTGCTTAATAACATCAAATCAACCGGAGCTCTAAGCAGTCAGTCTTTTTGATTATCCTGAGACAACAGCATAAGATGGCTGAGAAGGAAATTCAATAGGTCAGAATGGGTTGCCTAGGGCTGGACTCTAGAGCAAAACCAACCAGGCAAAGAGACACAAACTTTCACTTTTTTTTACTGGATTTTCAGAGTTCTGTGCAGCCACCAGTGGCGCTGCTGTTGACATTCACAAATTTCTTCAGTAACAAAATGTAGAGTAACAAGGTACAAAAATAAGCACTTCTAACTGCTTTAATTCTGCTTACCATGTAAGCGAGAGCAGAGGAGTTACAACCCTCACTGGCTTTTGCTCCACAGAAAAGCAGCATGGTGTGCTGAAGCCTGACAAGCCGCCAGACCGCAGCCAGCCCTCCAAGGCTCCCAGTAAGTTCACCAGTGCTGGCCATGCACTGCATGAACCAAACTAATAGCACATCCTTCCTCCCCATCCCCCTTTTCCCCATTATGAAGGCTAGCTGTGCAGAGATGGATGCAATCCACATTTAACATTTAGAGGGCCCTCACCATACTTGATCTTGCCAGTCATCCACAGCTGAGGATTTTATGAGCACTGCAAAATCAATTTGCACCTGATTACCCAGCACCAGGCAGGATTCATCATGCAGTGTACTTCTCCTCCCCCTGTTTTTTTGCTTTGTGGTAGCGAGTGTAATCACTATACAGATCCTTAAAGACCTCCCTTACACCTGCTGGTAGTGATGTGCTTAAGAACTTGATGTCCCATTCAATGCAAAGGTCAAGGATGTGATATATTCCTTCTGTGAGGTGTTTCTTCACAGCTGGGTGCAAAGTCACCTACAAGAAGAACAGAACTGTATTAAACGTGAAGAGAAAGAAGCCTTTCCACGGTCAGTGTACACTAAAGGCTGACAAAATGTTATTCGCTGCATCAGGCCATCTGGAACCAAACAAGCACACCCCTTGTGATAAAGCCCTCTGATTGCTGAAGAGGCAAGGACTAATCACCTTGGAATGCCACATAAACTCCTCAGCAAAAAGAAATTAATTTTAAAACCCTAGAATACTTGCCCTGGAGTACCATTTCAGAAGATTCTCTGTGTCTCATATTAGCTGTATGCTAGGAAGTCTCAGTTTCAGATGAGGTCTTCCTTCGGGTTACTCTATCAATTGCATTGTCAATTGATTTTCAATTATTGCTTAAAAACTTCATACTTATCTAGCAGTTTGTATCTGAAGACTTAAATGCTTAAACTTTAATAAAATAAGCTTTCAAAAAAGCTCAGGAGATGTGTGTTTCCTTGATCTATTCTAACATCAGGAATCAGGTACTTTTCCTGAAGTCACACAGAAAGCTGGAAGAACAAAAGGACTCGCCATTAGCCCTGCCCCACCACCACCACAATCACGAATATGGGTGCTGACTCTGGAGTCCTTCCATGCTCTAGGCTAATTGAAATTTGTCCTGTGCTCACAAATCACTTCCTAAATACTTTGCTGCCCGAGGCAGTGCTGGCCTCTGGCATAAACACATTATTTTTGCGCCAAAAAATCACGTCTTATCTTTGCTGAATCCCAAAATTAGCTTATGCCTCCAGACCTGAGCCTCTGCACCTCAGGCCTAATGAAAATTGCGTAAAAAGCTGTCATTAAAATTCAGATTTCTTTCTTCCTGAGGCAACTAATAAACTTTTCACTAATGAAGTAAGCTCCTAATCACTGTGACAGGTTCCTGCTCTCTTTCTGCCCTAAATGTAAAACAGCCAAGGTATTTTATTAGACCTAATATAGCTGAGGAAAAACATACAGCAGGCATTAAGGCACATAACCCTTTCTTTAGATCTGTGACCCTGAAGAGTTGGCATGTCCAAAATGTTGCAATTCTTCCCTTCTGTGTCACTCAGTCTAGTTTATAACCAATGTTCTTTCCTACTGCACTGGGCACTAACCTAACAGAACAGCTGAGTATCACAATTCTCAGTGAATGATCCTCCCAAAGGCCCTGCTGAGGCCTATGGAAAATGAAGATGTGAGTGGTAACCAACAGGGCTTCATCAGAGGCAAATCCTGCCTAACTAATTTGATGGCCTTTTATGGTGGCATTACAGCACAAGTGGACAAGGGAAAAGCAACTGACATCATCTACCTGCGCTTCTGTAAAGTGTTCTGACACTGTCCCGCATGACATCCTGGTCACCAGATTGGAAAAACATGGACTGATGAACAGACCACTCGCTGGATAAAGAATTGGCTTAATAGTCACACTCGAAGAGTTGTGGTCAATGGCTCAAAGTCCAAATGGAGAGCAATGAGGAGTGGTGTCCCTCAAGGGTCAGTGCTGGGACCAGTGCTGTTTGACATCTTTTTCAGTGATATGGACAGTGGCATTGAGTGCAAGTTTGCTGATGACACCAAGCTGTGTGGTGTGGTGAACATGCTGGAGGGAAGGGAGGCCATCCACAGGAACTTGGACAGGCTTGAGAGCTGGGCCAGTGCCAACCTCATGAGATTCAACAAGGCCAAGTGCAAGGTCCTGCACCTGCGTCGAGGCAATCCCAGGCACAAATACAGGCTGGGAGGAGAACAGATTGAGAGCAGCCTTGAGAAGGACTTGGGGGTGTTGGTCAGTGAACTGGCAATGTTCACTTGTGGCCCAGAAAGCCAATTGCATCCTAGGCTGCATCAAGAGAAGCGTGACCAGTAGGTCGAGGGAGGTAATCCCCTCTATCCTGCTCTCATGAAACCCCATCTGCAGTACTGCATCCAGCTCTGCAGCCCCCAACACAGGAAAGACATTGCATTGTTGGAACATGATTGGAGGGCTGGAGCACCTCTCCTATGGGGACAGGCTGAGAGAGTTGGGGCTGTTCAGCCCGGAGGAGACTCTGGGGAGATCTTATAGTGACCTTCCAGTACCTAAAGGGGGCTACAGAAAAGCTGGGGAGAGGCTGTTTCCAAGGGTTTGTAGTGGTGAGAGCAGGGGAATGGTTTCAAGCTGGAAGAGGGGAGGTTTAGACTGGAAGTCAGGAGGAAGTTCTTCACGATGAAGGTGCTGAGACACTGGAACAGGTTGCCCAGGGAGGCTGTGGTTGCCCTCTCCCTGGAAGTGTTCAAGGCCAGACTGGATGGAGCCTTGAGCAACCTGATCTAGTGGGGGGTGTGCCTGCTCATGGCATGGGGGTTGGAACTAGGTGATCTTTAAGGTCCCTTCCAACCTGAACTATTCTATGAATCCATGAGTGCACTGGACTGGGCTCTCCCTTCCTAGGGCAGAGAAATATTAACTGCAGAGAACAAGGACAGGAAATCCCACAGCTATGGACAAGCTGGACCAGATGTCCCACTTGGGATAAGCAGATACCTCAGAGCTCCAGTTAACAGGCTGCATCCCTCACATCACAAATTAATCTGGCCCTGTGCCCTGTTTGGGCCATTCTCGCTTTGCAGTGCAGTTTCCTATAAACAGCCTCCAATAACACTATGGGAGCAGAACCAAAGATTTAAACAGCTGCCACTACTGGCTGGCAGTTAATTATGCTTGTAAGTGTTTTATGGTCTATATAGTTAGCACAACTGATTTGTCAAGCATTACAGAGCTCTTGATGTGAGACATTAAATGTGTGAAGAGGTATTTTACTACTGCTGAATTAAGCAACGAGCTCATCGACAACAAGGGATAAGCACTGTCAACAGTATGAAAGAGGCGATGGGTGCCACCCACTCCAGCAAGAAATGGTTTTGGATTAATGTAAAATAATCCACAAGGATATTTTATTTCCTGGTATAAAGAGGAAGCACTGAGGGAACTGCTACATAACTACTATAGGAGTATGTGGCTGTTTAGGCAAGGAGCTTTCATCACTTTTAGTTTGCAGATCCTTAAAAAGGTTCCAGTAAGTGTGGGATGGCCATAGAAAGACTTAAATCTAACATGTTTTTCTGTTATTGTTGACAGACCTGCAGGGTCTTAAGACTACAGGCTAAAAGCCACTGATTTGAAGTCAGAAAGGATGAGTGGTTTAAGTTTTTCCTTTCCCTCTGCGGAGCAGCATGTGCTTCCCTTAAGACAGGCATGCTGAAGCTTTTCTTTATTCTGATATCCATCAATCCTCACAAGTCTAATGAGTAAATAAATTATCACCTACTTGTGATCTATCTATTTTATCAGATAGAAAACAGCCCTTTGTCATTGTATCTTGGGGGCTCTCAACACCAGTTCCCCTTTCCATGCCCAGAGGTTCTATGCATGCATTCTGATCTGTGGTTTCAGCTACCATCCATTACTTTTCATTTTCTGGTGAAAAAATTGCACATAACTTTCCTAGAAGTCTCATGAGATTTTCTATTCCTGTAACTACTGAAGTGTCCTTTCAACTCAAAATGGTCATTTGAGAATTCAAGTCAGGCTTTCTGACTTACATTCAATGATGAACAGATCAGAGAGTTCTAAGATAGTAAACAGAGCAGAAATACTCTTCGCAGCAATTTGTCCCCAGTATTTGCCGAACTACTATGTTTACTATGTAAACAATAATCAACTTTCTCAGAACACTGAATAATATGGCTAAAAAGTACATATCCCATTGTTCTATTCCCAAATCTCTAAAAAAAGCTAGGAAACAGAGTAGGCAGCTTCACAACCATCTTCATGGTTAGTTACACTGGTTACAGCATGATCTTTCAGATGCATAGCACCAGTCAAGGGATACTTTTGACATAAAATAGCCTAAAAAAACAAAAGGCTAAAATTCCTTTCTGTGTTTCAGTCCCATGCCCAGGCCAGAGCCACAAATAAGCAATCTGCAGGTACCTGCAACACAGACAGCATTTGAATATGTGAAATACAAATCCGAACAGAAACGAAATATGAAATTAGGTTTAGATGTGAGAAATGACTGCTATGGCTCTGGCATCCTAAAGAGCTGGAGTAGTTGTTTTCAGCGAGGACTGGAATTATATCTTTGATAAGGAAGGAAAACTACTGAAAAGCTAAGGATTTGCTGAATTAGTAACATTCTTCTATTCGTTTGGACCAAATTAAAGAACATTTCCAGAAGGATTTTTCTCCATTAGTTTGCCAGGTGGAGGCATAACTGCTTTCAGTCTGGGACAACTGAGATTAGCTGGAAAAAGAACCTAACTAACATATCAAAAACACCCAAGCCAACAAGTAACGTGACAGAAAACCCAACCAGCTCTGTACAAACATATAACTTGTTTTGCCTTTAAAACCCCCCACAGTTTTAGGAAGTTTTTAGGAGCTGGGCAATGAAGAGTCTCAAGAACTTTTGCCCAGAATAACAGAGTGTGGATCAAACCTTTGCCTATGAGGTACGGCAACTTCTGTAACTTCACAGATTTTACAAAACTTAACAGAGTCGCCTTTGCAACAGAACCCCAAAGACAGGAGAACATCATGATACTTTCAAGATGGACGAGAACACATTACCTTCTGCAATTCAGTCACATACTGTGCCACAATGAAAGCAGAGAACACAGTAAAGTCCTCCATTTCGGCAGCAATGTGAGTGTACATCCGTTCCACCAAGTGTGCACACTTCAGCACAACTTCAAACTCCTCTGTGTTGCCTAAAACAGAAAATGAGCTGCAGCTTGGCAAATGAGACTTAAAAACAGCCAGGAAAAAAACCCAAAGAATCACTCATTTTCCCCTGACTTGAACTACATGAAGCAAACTACAGCTTGCCCATTTTATGATTTTTCTTACAAATCCAGAGCTGAGAGGCCCCCCACACACCCTCCCCAACACGCTATATGCATCTATTACAATGGATATTTTCTAAAAGCACCTTCTAAGGCAAAATGTGTTTGTTACAATGCTGAAAGGCTAAAAGCAGCAGCTATGATCCATTCCATGATTCACTCCCTACTAGCTCTGTGGAGGAGAGAACAAGACGACAGGAAAATTATATTCTCTATTGAGAAAAAACCAAAGACATCTCCTAGAAATAGCACATTAAGAAATCTTTCTGATGAGATGCATTGTGTGGAATACAGCAGCAGAAGCCACATCACTGGTGGTATTTACAGTGAGACTGGAGAGACCACTGAAAATTTACTCAGCGGGCGCTGAATAAAGAGAACACAAAAGAGGCAGAAGGGAAATTACTTTCATGTTATATGCTATGAAAATGCAACAATCCTGCAAAAATTAACAGCATGTTTTTCAGCTTAAGGACGCCACAAACCCCTGTTTCCTGTGACTTTTATGTAAACATAGTGCAAGCAAGCGAATTCTCAAAGTTTGGCATAATTTTAACATACCTTTTCCTCTATCACTGAACCGTTGCTAGTGTATTCTTCCATGTTGTGTTTATACACTTACACTGGCCTGCAGTTGTGGGCAATGTATCAGCTGAGATAAACCTGAACATGACATAAGCTGCAAGACATCACTGGAAAGCTGGGATACAATCCAGTATCCCAGCCGTGAAGCTGGCTTCAAGTTCAACTTCAAACTGCATGAAGTTCAACAGGCCATGAAGTTGTCTCAAAGCAGCCACTGTTAATGGCTTTTGTGTCCTGACTGGCATAAATCATAGGGTGATTACATTAAACCCTGTAAACATCTTTGATTTGCCTACCTTGACAATGTAAATTCTTTAATAACTTCTAGTAATAAGTCTTTATTTTTCCTTCCCTTTAAGGTATTTAACTAAACAATTTTCAAATCCTTAACCATACAGATATACCACCTAATCTCAATTGATGATTCATATATTGTTAATGTTCTACCTTCATGCTTGGCACAGAATGGTGATGATTCAGGTCTGTAGTAAACATACTTGCACTCTCAAGAAGCTCCACTTAGTAGGATTGATTTGGGGCTACCAGAGTTCACAGCCACCATGCTTTCAAGCACAGGGGTAGATTGGAAGAGCAGAAACTGGGCATAGCAAGCCTTAACAGTTTCTGTCTACTTACTAGCCAGGCAGTAAAGAACCTCCTATTCACTTAAAGCAATGCTGTCTTCATAATGCCACAAAATACTACAGAGCACATTCTCAGTCGTACATAAAGGACAGATAGCGGTTTTAATGCCACAACTAGGTTTTTAGGATTTTTGCTCTTGGTGTCAGACTGCCCTGTTCCACATGTTCTCCTCTAGAATACACAAAATGACAGTCTGTATATATAATGCAAAAATGGAAGATGCAGTACCTCTGTCTCCTCTCTGACGTCCTTCATGCATGACAGAAACAACCAGGCGATGGAAACTGTTCAGGAAAGACGGTGCTGCTTTCAGCAGCACCTGCAAAGAGAGGAAATAAAACTACATTGAGACCCTGTAGTAAAGTGAGTAGAGAGGGTAGAGATATGCCATAGTGTGAGGGAAACAAATTCCTGTAAAGGAAACTATAGCTTATAAAATAGACATCATCTTTAATTCTGCATCTATACAGTAACTAGGTCATGAGAATCTTACACTAGGACTACAGTGCTGGCCATATTTGAGTAATAAATAAATATCATATTGGAGTTAATTTATCTCTCCAAAGCAGCATTTGATTTAGTACTCAAGTATCTTGGGAATTTATTCTTGCTGGTAGAAGGCCAGACAGATTGACAGATTGAATACAGGACCCGGTACTACAGATCACTGTGTGAAAACACCCTGGACAGGCAACTCTCTATCACCAGGCCCTTCTGGAAAGGCACTTCAGCACACATACTGCCTTACTTTTAGAACTTGGCATTTCCCCATCTTTCTTAGTTCTCAGTACAAACAGAAATGCACAAAGTCCCTTTCCTTTCTTCTTCAATCTCTGCCTACATACTTCCAAACCTGAGAAACTGCTGGCATGTCTTCACTTTCCCATGACATAAGACTGAGAAGAACACCAGGATGGTACCATGTTGAAGGCCATCAACTTCTAACGTGTCTAAGTCTTGTTTTCAAAAAACTGTAGAACCCTTATCTCCAGAGAGAATGAGGTCCTAGAAGCTGAGCCATTTGTGCTTCTAGATATTGGTCACAAAAAAAGGGAAAGTTTTATTCTAATCTAGCATCAGTGATGCAAAGTGCTTCATATGATCAGGACAAATTATTTTCAAATCACTACTAACCAAAGAAAATTCTCATCACAGGCCTCTGTGTTGCTTTTTCCCCCCTTCTCTACCGCCCCCTCACAGATATTACCTTTGGATGACACTGCACAATGGAGAAGAGTACTTCATGGACTCCCAGGAAGACACTGCGATACTCTTCTGTCTTCAGATGATCCAAAGGGACTGTCAGGATAATGCTGAATGCCAGTGTCACATGATGTGGATTCAAGAGAATCCCCTCTCCCTGCCTTAGCAGAACTGCTACAGCCTGTAGAATAGGTACAACTATGGTGGAAATCAGTGACTGCTCCTGACAGGCCTCTTTGGTTTGCATCTGCAGGAAGACAGGACACAGGTAAAAAGGAGGGCATTAGCCACCCACCACTGGCACTTGCACATCAGAGAACCATAATGCTCTGACTTCAGTCAATGGCATTAGACTGGTGGAAGCTGGACTGGCAAGGAGACTCTTCCCTTCAGCCATGTTAGAGCAACACAGTTAGCACAAAGCTGGTTCCTTTCAGTTTATCTTTCCATTCAATTAATTTTGTTTATTTCTAATACAAGCCCTTTTTTAATTCTTCTGCTGTTGGTATCTGCTGTGCTATGTGGATGACAGTTAAGGTCTCCTTTGGTGAGGATGAAGAACAGGAGACTTAGACTCTCTTCTCTGCAGCCTAGCAAGTTTCCTCCAAGCTCTAGATTACACAATGCAGTCACAGCAATTTACTGATATTAAGAAATGGATGACCTATATGCTGGACTCGCAGAAGCAGATCTACTTGAGGAAGGACACCTCAAGTACTAGGTTCAATACAAGAAACCCATTGAGGTGATGGAGTGGGGCTGGTTAGTCTGAGGAAAAGGAGGCTGAGGAGAGACCTTCTCATTGTCTACAACTACCTGAAAAGAGACAGTAGAGAGGTGGGAGTTGGTTTCTGCTCACAAGTAAAGTGTTAGGACAAGGGGAACTGGCCTCAAGTTGTGCCAGGGGAAGTTTAGGCTGGACATGAGGAAAAAATTCTTCATGGTGACTGTCATCAGGCCTTGGAACAGGCTATCCAAGGAAGGGGTTGAATCACAATCCCTGGATATGTTTTAAAGCGCTGAAGATCTGGAGCTTAGGGACAGGGTTAGCATTGGCTTTGGGACAGTTGGGTTAATGGATGTACTCGAAGTTCTTAAGATCTTTTCCAACCTATGACTCTGAGGAGAGAAAAGGTCTAGACAAAACAGTGCAGGTGAATCTGTTCGGAGTTTGTTAAGCATCCACAAGGTCTTTGTTCCTGTATGCCTCTGTGCACATTAAATGTAACCACTACAGACTCCAACAAATAAAGGCATGGGTAATGAAGTTACAGTAAAGAGATACTTACAACTAAAGCTGTGATGATCTGTGGGCTGGCAAACCAGAAAGCTTTCTCTTTGTCTCCACTTAATGGGCAGCTGAGCAACAACCTGATTAACGTAACAGCTGACAATACTTCCTGCAGAAAGCAGATTGATCATCAGTCACGGATACAAGGTGCACGCTCCTTTCAAGTACAGAAGAGCTTTCTCAAGGACACCAGCTGTTTTGAGCATCACCAGAGCTGTGATACATGAAAAGTCCTCTCACCAACACATTTCTTCAAGTCTTGTGAAGTACACAGCAGCTCAACAAAAATCAAGTGAAGCAATGCTGGCCAAAATGTTCTGCATACTGCATTTATTTTACAATCAACTTACTGCACAAAAAGGCTTCTATAATTTTTAAGAAAGTAAAGCCTTCTCCATCAACTGGCACCAAAGAACAAAGGGAAGAAAGGGAATTGCAGGCACACCAGTACACTATGCACTAAGAATGCAGCATTTGGCAGCAGGATTTAGCGTTTTGTACTTGCAGGCTGTTATGACAGACTGATTAAAAGAAACATGTTACAAGTTATACTCAGGTGGCAGGAATTACATGTACAGTACAAGAATTCCAGATACCCTTTCAAAAAGATGTGTCAAGAATTGATGCAGCATATCCATATCTCCTTCTGACAAACAAGATAGAGCCAGATAAACCTCGAAGCTTAATGTAATTTCATTCTCAAGTCACTGAGCTTTCTACGGAGGGGTTTTTCTCCCAAGAGTGTTCCACATGTCACCACTGCTGCTTAAACTGCTTTGGAGAAAGGCAAAATATTAAAAAAGCTACTGAGTGGTATATCTGGTTATTGTAGGGTCTCTTTTAGTATAGAGACAAACAGAAAAAGCACAGGTGCAGTTGTGGTTTCACTTTAAAAATATCAGCATTTCTGAAAGTGCCTTTAACCCTGTTATGAAAAACCACAGACAGGCAGAGGTTAAACTCACTGCCTGGTGCTAACTGTTGTGCAAAAGCTCTGTACAGCAACGTACAAAAAAACTTGCTACATGGTCTGTAACATCACAGATGTGTGATTTCTGTTACATGCATAGTACTAGGACAGCTAAGTATGCACAGAAAGCTTTTACAATAGGTTTTCATGATCTTCT
Organism: Upupa epops; assembly: GCA_013397515.1. Taxonomy (NCBI): domain Eukaryota; kingdom Metazoa; phylum Chordata; class Aves; order Bucerotiformes; family Upupidae; genus Upupa; species Upupa epops. Next base: position 36,265 of record VZRI01011321.1, read on the forward strand.
CACTTCTCTCAATTTATATTCAGAACAAATTTCAGCTCAGTTAGCCAATCTTTTACCCATGTAAAATAATTCCACCTGGACATAAAGCAAGAAGAGTACATGAAGCAAGGATTAGAGAGTTCAGTTTGGGCACCTCAATACACTGAGGTGCTGAAATAGATCCAGAGAAGAGCAACAAGGTTGGTGAAGGAACTAGAGAACAAATGTTGTGAAGAGCTGCTGAGGGAACTGGGGCTGGTTAGTCTGAAAAAAAGGAGGCTGAGGGGAGACGTTCTCACTCTCTACAACTACCTCAAAGGAGGTTGTAGAGAGGTGGGGGTTGGTCTCTACTCACAAGTAATAAGGGATAGGACAAGTGGAAATAGCCAGGGGAAGTTTAGGTTGGAAGTTTAGTCTTAGAACAGGCTGCCCGAAGAGGGGGTTGAATTGCCATCCCTGCATATGTTTAAAAGGCGTGGAGATCTCGAGCTTAGGGACAAGGTTTAGCAGTCTCCTTGAGACAGTTAATGGTTGAACTCAATGATCTCAAAAGTCTTTTCCAACCTAAACAACTCTAGGATTCTATAACAAAAATATTTATCAGATGTCATTCAGCCAACAAGATTTTTTCAAGATAGAGAAAACTGAAGAAAAAAGTTGACAATAAACTAAGCTCATGCCTTACTTTCGCCTTCTGTTGCCAAACATTCCTCATTTCAAGTCCCTGCAGCAACAGCCTCATTATGGTATAGAACTCCTCAGTCGAGCAGTTTCCCAGCAGCTGGACAAGCACCTCCTTCAGCCCCATCTCCATACTCTGGATCACTTGGGTTGTGATTTCAGGATCTGCATGTTCAAGACACAATATTCCAAATGAGATGATGTAAAGGAGCTACTAGGTTACACAGCTGGCAAGAGAGGATTTTCATTTCATTTCTAGCCCTGGCTCCTTATCTGATGGGGATAAAGGACTGATCTGCCAATCTCCCACAGCCTTAATCAGAATTATGGGTGTTTATCATCCTTAACACTTAGGCAACTTCCATCGTTCTATAACCCCACCTACCAGGCATAAAAATAAATGAGTATGTTACTGTAAAGTCCTCTGAGATGCTCAGGTAAGATACACCAGATCTGACCTGGTGCACATTAGCTGCTTCAGAGCTGCCTACATGAGTAGTACACTGCACTTTCAGCCCTACATGCAGAGGTATTACCATGTTCCAGTTACTGTCAAAATGAACTATAGGGATGAGTCACTTGGAACCTCAAGTAATGTTTACTTTTTCCAGGATAATATCATTACCAAATTAGATGGTGGCTGTGGCATCCCTGAAAATCTTCCTCCTATGCATTTATAAAAAGATACCCTACTGGTTTAGCACTACACAGACTTTTCAAACAGCTGTATGTTTTGATAAGTGGCTTTTAACTTACAAAATTAGCAAAGAAATTGGAGAAAGGGAGTTTTCATACCAGTGAGAAGCTTTTTCATAGCAAACATGACCATGACTGCAGTTTCTTTTCCAGGATACAGCTCTGGCACTGAGCAGAAGACCGTTAGGAACTGCAATGCAGACTGAAGGAAGTGCAGGTTACTTCCTGCACAGGGCATCTCTCTCAGTATCTGAGAGTAAAACTTTTGGTACAGTTTAACACGAGGTTGCTCCAAAATCCCACTGGGCCCGTTCTGTCCACCCTTCTTGACAGCGTGGCTCAGATCTGCTTTGAGAAGAGTAGTGACAGATGGTATGAACGCTACAGGCACAGGCTGGTTTGGGGTGTTGCTCTGAAGACCATTTTCCACAGTTCTGACCATGTGTAGAACAGCTGGCTCCAACAGAGCAGACATTGCATTAGCAGAATGCAGCTTCCTTTCAGGCAGCTGCTGAAGGTAGAGCGTGATGACATGGCACAGTGTGGTGAATGCCATGAGCAGTAACTGCCTAGCTGCAGGATTCCAGTTTTTGCAGCCTTTACCTTTGGCTGCACCAATGTCTAGCTTGCAGCTCACCAGGAAAGACATGAACTTTTCCAAGTTGAGCCTCACACTTTGTCTTCTTTCAATAACCATTTGAAGAAAGATTTCCAAAAAGGCTTGGACTTCCTGGAGATACTGTGCCCATACAGGAACAGTCAAGACATCAGTGAAGAACTTGCTAGCTGTAAGCTGAGAGGTCATGATGGCCTCAAGAACGTCACTAGCATGAAGTACCTTAAGAACAGATCTGGCATTCCTGCCAGCCTGCAGACACCTCAGGAGGTGGAAGCAGGTACTTAAAGACTTCAGCAGTAACAACTTGCTGCAAGAGACACTAGCCCTGGTATTAGTTAGCAGGGATAGCAGCACCAGAGAACATCGTGTACAGTCAGAGGGAGGAAGACTATCTAGTTTCAGAAGAGCAGCAATTTCTAGCAAAGCCAAGCAGCTTTGTACTTGACTTTCTTTCAGGATGACAGGGCAGCCATTTTTTGCTAACAGCACTATACACTGGGCAACGTTCTCCAGTGTTTTCCAAGACATGCTAATATCATCCTTCAGGAGTTTGTTTTCTGATGGTTCTTCCAAAGGGTCAACAGATTTGCAAGAAGTGAGAATTTCTTCATGCCAAGGGATGTTACCTGCAGACAGCTGCTGAAGTGGCAGACCTACTGAATCCCTGGCAGCAGCAGACAGTATCCCAGCAAACTGATGAATGAGACTGGTCAGAAAAGCACAATGCAGGACCTTCATCTCTGGGAGAAAGGAGCTGCGTATTAAACCAAGAGATGTATTTCCAATGCTGATGGAAGGCTCCTGGTCTGTGGGAGATTCCTTGGCTTTGGCCAATAGTATCGCCTCTAGAAGTACGTTTGCGATGTCCTCTATGTCTTTGAGGGAAATATATGGCAACAGAATTGCCAAGTTGGAGATGACAAGGTGCCAGTGTGCTGTGGGGTAGGTATGATCACTTATTGTGCCAATATCTCCATCCCATGGTTCAGATTCTCCCCTGCTCATGCTGGATCTCCCAGACTCCAGGATGAAAGCTGCGGCTTGCTGCAAGACCTGTAGGTCAGCTTCGCTCTGCATTAGTATCTTCTTCATCTTCTGAAGTGTGAGCAGTTCTAAGCAATATTTACTAATGGATGCAAAACTATTTGCAAGTTCCATGACTCTCCCCCAACAGTGCTCCTCCACACCAGGGAGGAAAGCTGGAATGCTCCAGTGCCTTGCATCAGGCTCAGTAACAGCACCAGCAATTTCAGCAACTGGTGACACATATTTACAGCAGCTAACACCAAACAAAGTGTCCATCTCAACCCAAGTGTACACAAGGAGGAGAGCAGAATTACTGGCCTTTCTTAGCCAAAGTTCTGTCTTTTCTTCCTCTCTTCTAGGAGTCTGCAGCAGCTCCATTAGTGGCTGAATTATTCCCTTCTGCATCTTTGCCAGCAGATTCTGGGTGCGAAGGACCACAGGAGAAGGAGTGGTATCATCTAGGCTCCGCATGTTGAACAGAAAAGCATGTAGCACCAAGGTCACTGACTGCAGCTTCAGAGCCATATCAACTGACCCTTCAACAGTAGGAACAATAAAGGTTTGGCATTTGTCCACAAAGAGAAACAAAATGTCAAGAATCTGGTTAGGTGGCAATTCAAGAAGGCACTCTTGAAGCTTTCCTGTCAGACCAGCAGAGAAGACAGGGTGCCTCAGTTCATCAGCAGCTGGATGGCAAATGACCATCAGCACTTTCTCAAAGAGCCGAGGGAACTGACGAAGTTTGGAGTAGGTCTGAAACAGGGTGTTGATGAGACCCTCTTGGGGCTTCTTCATACGCAGCTCTGACACCTCAGCATCAATCCAAGCTGAGGACACCAAGTCATCTAGGTCTGGCTCTACTATAAGGTGGTTTAATGATATCAAGAGTTTGAGACATCTGAACCAAGCAGGGATGGAAGCTTGAGAGTGCCTTAATAACACCTGTGCTATCTTGCGGTAAAACCCAAACTGCACCTCCTTGTGCCGGATGCGGTCACTTGCAATATTATAGATATCATTGCTAAGCACCAAGTTCAGGAGCTGCTCCAAAGCAAGGAGCTCCGTGCTCCAGTCCCCAGGGGAGAGGGTATCCTCCCTCACACCCTGCTGTAGGCCAGAGAGCCTGAGACAGTCAAAAAGCCTACAAAACATGTGAAAACACATGAGGTGGTTCTCTGCCTTACAGTATGAGTCCACAAAGAGTTTATACAGCAGGGACACTGAATCGGCCACCACAGCTCCATGGAGTGCAGGTTCACAAAAGTCACTGCCCAGCTTGGTCTGCACTGTGTTGACTGGTAGCAAAAGACTTTTCAAAGCTCCTTTCTTCTTCTGCTGAAGTTCTTGTTCTGGAAGAAGCTCCTCTCTGTAGGATGGGAGGAGCTCAGACTGGAATAACCCAGCCTGCAGCAAAGTTTCTACCTGGTTTCGTATTTCCCTGCTCAGGTGCTGGCGTACATGGTTGTCATCTGCTTGTGTCCAGCTTCTTACGGTCAGCAGGTGCTTCAGGAGCAGACATGGCTGGAGCAAGTGACATGTCACTTGCCCAAACACACGATTTGGGTTGGTTTGCTGCCTCTGGATTAGGAGGTACTGAGTAAAGGTCATCTGGAGGACTCTGAACAAATGAGAGTCCACAGCATTGTCAGAAGCCAGTTGTTGGCATGCCAGGTTGGACAGCTTGCTGAGGAGATCAACCAGGAGCTCACACTTGGCTGTGTAAATAATGGAGAGTGAAGGAGCAGAAAGGATGCCACTAGAGCAACTCAGCACTGTGGCAATGTTTTGCTGTGCTTTTTGAGAACAGGCCTCTGATAACCTTCCATTTATTACCTGGAGATTGAGAAAAAAAACAAAACAATTCATTTGGCACATAAAGATAAAACTCATACTAATGAACCAACAACACCTTTTGAGGGCTACTGTGTGAGAGGACCAACAGCAGCTCTGAATGCAAGAAGAAAGCAACAGGAGCCTGACACCAGCTGCTGCTGGTCCTCAAAAGTTGCAGCTCTTCTGTCCAGAACTGTGTCCCTGCATTTGTCTGTACCACAGGATGTCTGATATCTAGAATGTGAAGGACTGTTCTTTCTCCTCTTCGAGGGACACACAGTTCTAAAGAATTAAAGCTTACTTGAACATGCAGTGACCTTCCTAGTCTCAAATTGTGTGAATTGCCCCACCATATCCTCCTTTGATTTCCTTTTTATTTGCTCCCTTTTCTTACCTCTAGATAATTTTTTCAGCAAACAAGTTGGGAGCAATTTAGGAACCTTACTCTATTCCAGAGCTAAAATCCTCAACTGCCTCCTTTCATCTTGTAGTCTATGGTTAATCTCCTCAGTTCAAGACTTAGTGGACTAACATATAAATTCCAAACAGATTTAAATCCTAAAAAGATCCTTAAATTCTTTCTACTCTATCACATCTGTGTTGGTCTTTAGGGTACTGTGGCCTGCATCGTTCATCTAATCCTCAGCCAGATAGATTTTCACATCCAGATCACATTTAAATTTGGCACACTTTCACAGCATCATCTCTGAAGCCCAGATTTCATTCAGCCAATTCTCCCTAATTCACAACTCAATTTCTGCTGGTACAAATAATCTTCTACTGCTTCCTTTCAACTAAAAGGGTCATTTTGATCACCTTTGCAGCCATCCACTAATTTCTGCTGTTTCTCTAACTGGGGAGCTGAATAAAAAGTTACACTTTGTGATTCAGATCTAACCTGTAACTGCAGCTTTCCACATTAACTTTCAGATGAGGCTAATATAATGATATAAAAATCAATAATGATTCAGTGCCACCACTGTTCAGAGCCATCATAAGAAGTTGCAGGGTCTGCTCACAATGATGAGCCCCACAGTGGGGGAAAATCTTTGTCTCCTTAAGACTCCCTGGCCAAGGGGCAATAAAAGTGGCAAACAACATAGAACAGTAACATATACAACTCAGCCTTTACTTACTATTACAAGCTTTAAACCACTCTCTCTCTGACAGTTTGACGTTAAAGACAGGAAGATTATTAGAATGACCTGCCATTATCAACCTAGTGCTGCACAAATGTAGACTGTATTACAGAACAGAAACAAGAGAAATTTTTAGGAGAGGTCCTAAAAGCCATCAGATTAATTATGTATGTCATGTGACACTCCATGCTATGAGAATGAGCTACATACCATAAAAGTTATACAGTGCTATCCAGCATGTTGTAAAATATCCACAGTTTTAGTTACCTGTGCAATTGAAAAACTGAGACCAATTGTCTTCCCACTCTTCAGGAGATTCTGTAGTTTTCTACTATGGATAATGTTGTCTAGATATGCCCAGAGTTTCTCAACAACTTCATCCTCCAGTTCAGATTTCTTATGGTAGTAAGAAACCAATGCATGGCTCACCCAGTCGAGTAGTACCTGTCAAATAACGGGAAGATAAGGTAATCTTTAACAACTCCCAAGTGAAAACAAGACACATGTAATACCCTTCCACAGTTATGCCACTCGTGCCTTGAGAACTGATTCAGAACAAGGTCTGAAGGAGCGGAGAACCCTTGTAGGCTTTAACTCCTATGAGCTTTCATTCTAAATCTAGTGATGGCCCTGTGCTGTCCTGTACCATCCCAAATCATCTTTCAGGAGTCAACATCCCAAAGCATTTTCACCAAAGCGTAATTCTGACAGTCTTTTAAATCAAAATTTAAAGAAGCAGACGGTTTTCACTTTCTGAAAACTGGAATTCCTTTCACACCATCCTGTTCATATGTTTGAATTTACTACCTAGAAAGTCAGACCCAGAAATTTAGATGCACACACTGGACAATGTTAAAAACTACCAATATAAAATATTGATTTACAAAACGTTGCCATGTGGGCAGGTTTAATATTCTAAGTAACTGAAAGAACAAGAATTCAAAACATGGAACTCAGACCCCACAAAACTACCAGGCTAGAAGAGCAGCACAAGACACCCCTCACTTGGGAAAACACTGAACAGATCTTCAGTAAACTAGGTAAAAACAAAAGACTGAAGGGGAGAAGGTAGGTCCCAAGCATCTTCCAAGGAGATGCCCACAAATCCAATCCACTTTTCCCACATACACAAATTCAGAGCATTGGGAAACTTCACATAGCTACAGTCAGTTCTCCCACCCTAAAGTCCTTAACTCTGACCACAAATACCGTATTTTAAAGCATCCTGATAGAATCTAATAACCAGTGCTAACAGCTCTGAAGACACTTGTTTCTCATCTATCCGCAAGACCGAACACATACTACCCTATCTATAAGACTTATTCTTCCTGCTCTAATGTAGATCTTTCTACTGAAGCTATTTGAAAAACGATGTTATGAAATTATTTCACACAACCACTCAGAAATCAAGAGCCACACAGAATTCACCACCAGCGCTGTAGCTGCATCACTACCTAGGACCAAGACCTTAAACAACTAAGCAACCAGATCTGGATTTTACCAAAGAATCATCCTTAATAACAATTAACAGTTGAGATCTTTCTCTTTTTCGCTGTTTACCACAAAAAAACTTACTTGCTCCTTGTTAGGAAGAACACACTGGTGAGAAATCCATGCAAAATGGGCAAGCTTGAGTTTGTCATCCCAAGAAGTCCTGGCACTTTTCAGCTTCCTGTAGATCCCAGAGTAGATAGCAGCCATGGAGACAACACAGGGGCCTTTGAAGGCAAAGACACACAGCTGCAAAAAACACTAAGTGAGAAGGTGAGTTGAGGCTGTTCAGCCTGGCAAAGAGAAGGCTCTAGGTAGACCTTACAGCAGCCTTCCAGTGCCTGAAGAAGAGGGCAACAGGAAAGCTGGAGAGGGCTTTTACATGAGGGACTGCAGTGATAGGTCAAGTGGGAATGGTTTCAAGCTAAAAAAGGAGAGATTTACATTAGACCCTAACAAGAAATTCCTCCCTGAGACGGTGCTGAGGCACTGAACAGGTTGCCATGGTAAGTTGTGAATGCTTCCGCCTCGAAGTGTTCAAGGCCAGGGTGGAAGTGGCTCTGGAGAACCTGGTCTGGTGAGACCGTGGCAGGGGGCTTGGAACTATACGTTCTCTGAGGTCCCTTCCAACCCAAAACCGTAGGCCAGAACAGCGGCTGAGGACGAGGACCTGGACCCCGACCCGCCCGC
>VZRI01011321.1:44449-71172 GCA_013397515.1 Upupa epops
TGTGTCAGAGCTACCGCCGCTACCATCATGGAGCGGCTGCTGCCAGCCGGGTCCCGGGCAGTATCCCCCGCCCGGCCACCGGCACTAGTCTGCAGCCGAGGCGGCGGCGCCACCTCCTGTACTGGNCGCTCCCGCCACCCTCCCCTCTGACCTCCGGCCCCGACAGGCAGAGCCAACCGATCACCGATCGGAGCGTGGATGGAAGGCGGGCGGTACACCGCTCACTGGCGGCCATTGGCTACAGGGCGCCTGCGCGGTCCGCGGCCTCCGCCCCACTCTCCCCCTTCCCCCCCCCTCCCNCGGGGAGGAGGGTGGGAGATTGCTTCGGGCTGGTGACGGGAGCGGGACAGTCGGGCCGCCTCGTGGTTCAGGCCCTTCGACCCGGCCTGCGGCACCCGGGAGGCCTGAGCGGGGGGCCGGGCGCGGCCCTCGGAAAGAGGCCACGGGTGAAGCTGCGGCCCGCAGGTGTCCGAGCGGGCTTTTCCTCTTGCGTTTCTCTTGAAAAGTGCATGGGGTTAAGTAGCTGCTTCTTACAGCCCTGCGAAGGTCTTTATTACTTTCTATTTCAATCTTGACGGCGGAGGACTTTTTAGTGTTCCCGTCCCTTCAGCGTTCGGGCTCCTCCCGGCCTTCCCCGCCCCGCCGGGTTCCTCTTGGCGGGGCCCAGATGTCGTCTCTGAGGAGGAGGAAGGGTTGGGAGGCGGAGACCGAAGGTGTGAGTTAGCTGTGGTGTGGGCTGGGGTGAAGCCTGGGTCCTGCCCAGGGAGCACACAGGGCATCGGGCGGTGAATCATGGTTCTGGCTCTTGGTTTTGGCAAAGCTTAACGGTGATGATCCTAATGTAGGTCCGGTGCAGATGAATGCAGGCTCTTCCGGAGTCAAAACTGGTTCCTCTCAGCCTCTGGTGTGAATGCTGGCTCAGGCAAAGGCTTCTCCATAGTTCCTGCTCCCTGCGGCACTTTTCCTATTTTGCACCACCGCTGTGCTGCGTTTCTGTCAACTCGTCATGTTTATTGCCTGTTTTTCAGTATTGCAGCTGCTGCACATGTGAAAGCCTTCAGCTCAAGATTCAGTTATCTTCATATCTGCCTATCTTCTGCATATCCTTATCTTATATTAAAAATTGGGTAATTTAGTGTTGTTGGTAGACTTCACGTTTCACTTGTTGTGATAAGACATCAACAAGGGAGGTTTTGGAGTCCCCTTCTCTGTAGACATTGAAAACCATCCTAGACGTGTTTTTGTGTGTAACATGCTTTAGGTGATCCCACTCTGGCAGGGTGGTTGGACTAGATCACCAGAGGTCCATTCCATCCCCTGTCATTCTGTGTGAAGATGGTAGTTCTGTATCTACAGCTGAGAGCTGAGATGGTTCGCAGCAGAGAATATCCTAAATGTGCTTTTATGGGTGGTTTTATTTGGTTTATTATTTGATTGGTTTGAGGTTTTTTTTAAGATTACTTGTCCTTCTTTCTTCCCTGATGCTGAGGTTCTTCCTTTGCCTATTAGAAGGAACAGATTGCTGTCCTGGCGTCAGGCTAGGAATGTGGAGTATTTAAGAACAGATTTTCCAATTCCAGTGTTCAAGCTCTTTTCCCTTATGGCTGTATTTAAAGGTTGTGGAATCTGCCTAAACCTTTACCTGAGGTGTAGCATCTGCAAGAAATTAATTTCCTTAGTTTAGTGCTTAGCACACATCTCATTTCGAGCTCCTCTAGGAAAGGGGAGCTGGTGATGCATTTTGCATTTGTTCCATTGTGGGTTTGCTTCCTCTAAAAAAAAAAAAACCTAAAATATTTTTTTCTTTTGAAAAATATTCTGCTTACTAGTAAAAATAGTTAATGGCATTTGTATTTATTGTTCTCATTAGCTATTGGAGAATAACGAGGCAGCTGGGACTTGTGAGCAATTGTTTCTAGCTTTCTGCAGACATGGATTGCTACATGTGTTTCCTGTTTTGGAGATTATCTTAAGCAGTGAGAGCTGGCATATTAAAATTGGGTGTTAAAGTGGCAGAGCTGCCCTTTTTTGCCTTTAAATTCTGCATCATTGACCTGTTGTGAACTGGCTCAGCTTGAACCCAGATAAAGGCAGCCTGTCATTACATTTATTTTATAATACTTATTCTTTATCAAATCCTACAAATTATATTAGTGGGAGTGTTTGTCTTGTTCTTTTTATCCTTCTCTTCTGACACTGAGGTTTGTAATGCTGAGAGTGAAGTACAAAGGCAAAAGTGAAGGAAAAAACAAAGACTTGAAATAAAACCCCCTGCCAGTGGGTTCTTGGTGAAGATGCTTTTCCTGTGAAGTAGTTCCTTTTTTGTCAACTGGGATTCGGGAAGGTCTTGAGATGTTCTGCTCATAACACGCAGTGCTGTGAGAACACTGCCTGAGAGGAGCAGGAAACTGTACAGATTGTGTAAAGCAGCTGCACAAAGCACCTTGCCAGCCTTGGCTGAGGGAACTGGGGCTTCCCCATTATTCCCACAGCCTCAGAACTTGGAGTTGAAAGCAAGCGACTGCTGCTTTCACAGGCCCTTCTCTCTTGCTGCTGAAATGTCTGATCTTGATGTCATAGTTTGAGACTGCTTTTTTGCCTATCATTTAAACTTGCAGTTTTCTCTGTTGGTTGTTTGCTCCTTCAGCAGCTTATACTACTGTTCTCTCTTTGCAATCTAACCACAAACCTGAAGCTGATTCACACAGTTCTGTCTGGCTAAACCACTTCAGAAACACCAAGTTGAATCTGTTCCACCTCACTTTTGGGAGCAAGGTTCTTTTGAATTATAAGGCAAATACAGTAATCAGTATGCAAACCCTACAGAACAGTTTCTAGACCTGCAGTAGTGCACTCAAATATAGTTGAGCTGCTAGCCAAACCTAAACTGTATGGCAGTCTGAGTGCAGAGGTGTTCGTTTGGATATGGTTAAGCCACTGGTATGTGAGTCTACGCTGCTGGCTGAAATGCAGATTGGTGTTGAAAGTTGGTCTTAATGGTCTTGAAAGCCTTTTCCAGCTTAAGACATTCAGCACTTATGTAGCATAATGCATTGCAAATCTTCAGAATGTGTTTTAGGACTTCAGAATGTTACAGGATCATTCAAGATGCTGGTCCATCCCTGTGTCCACCATTTTTCACAGTCTTCATTAGACTTCTGTGCTAACTACAGATCTGTGCAGCACAGACAGTGTTCAATGTTTGAGACAACATAAGTCTCAGATATAATTTCTTTAATTGTGAGGAATATGAAAAGGAAGTTTGGAGTGGAAAAAGTTGTGGTTGAAACTGATACTTTTCATGGGTCCATCTGGAAATGCTTTGAAAGCTCCACACCTGTTGATGTTCCTACCCCACCCTCAACAATTATTTCACCTGTGAGAACAAATGGCAATATTAATATTAATGAAGGTTTTCACCAAGGCATACAGGTTTGCAATTCCACGAATCAGTTCAAAGTAACTTCTGCTGAAACCTTGCATCCCTGTCTACGTGGGGCTTATTGCTCTAACTGCACTGAAGTGCACGTGGATATTAGAAAAGGCTCCTTTAGAACCATATTTTTAAGTTGTTGTTTTGTTAGAAATACAGTTTTCTATGGTGGGGACAATATCCTTGTCTCTTTTCTTAAGAAGTGTTATTTCATCAGACTTAGCTATTCAAAACAGAAAGCACATGTGCAGGTCACTGGTAAGTGGGAATGTCTGGATACAGGTTTTACTTAGTCTTCAGGTAGAATACAACTGTTGCTTAGTTGGCTTTATTTAAAACCTTTTAGGTTATCTTAAAGTGGAGGCATTCTGTGTAAAAGCAATGACTATTGCAAAGAATTGGTGGCAGTCAGGCTACTAAAATAACAAGGGAGCTGTTATTTCATTCTTCCTGAGGTGCTTTTGTTACAAGCCAAAGGCTAAAAACTAGCATTGGGCTTCTTGTGGTTTTGAGATAATACCAAGTAGTGGTTCTGTGGATGGCTTTTAAAGCTTTATTTGAAGGATTTCTATTTTTTTAACAATTTTCCTGTCATTTTTTTTTTCTGGGGACTTCACCTCACTGGACTGGCTCTAGCCTTTGAGTTCAAGCAATAAGCTCTTGAACCCCAAGTAGGTGTGATACTTAATGCACTATGATTCTGAAATTTCCTCCTTTGTATATTAATTTCTCGTTCCCTTGACCCTACTGAAGTTGTTTTGTTGGTTAGTCAAGCAGAGGAATCAGAAAATGACTCAAGAATACACAAACTGCTACTGTAGAAAAGCAAGGCAATGAAACATTCCCTTTCTGGGAGTTATTTTTAACAAAATCAAGTGCTTTGCTCACTACTGTAGTTTTAGTCCAGAACCTTCAAAGCCATCTTTTGATTCTTCAATAAGATTAGTAGAATTAGGCAGCAAAATATCTTCACAGATCAGATTCACAGTGTCTGGTTATGCCTTAACATTTAGGCATTTGCCTCTCAGTGTTTTGTAGTTCAGTAATAGATGTGACAAAGAGAATAAACAGCTCAATTTTTTTCAATCAGTTTTAATACTGTCATGGTGTGTGTTGATCTTAGCATGTATCTCCACAGCAAGAGCATCATTGTCTTGTTCTTTCTTTTCTTTTGAGGTCATGAAACGCGTACGCACAGAACAGATTCAGATGGCAGTGTCCTGCTACCTCAAGCGCCGTCAGTATGTGGACTCAGAAGGTCCCTTAAAACAAGGGCTGAGGCTGTGCCAGACTGCTGAAGAGATGGCAGCTAATCTCACAGGTAAATCTACCACATTTTCCATCTGTGTTTTGGCAGAGTTGAGACAAGTGTTGGTAACTATGTGAATTTGGCTACCCATGCGGTCAGCATTCCTTTTGAAATAAGAAACTTCCTAGTGTGAAGATGGCCTTAGTTATGAACTTAGTAAGAATGAAAATGTGGATTGAAGCGTAACAAAGTGAGATCCACAGTCAGTGAAGCAACAGGCTGAAACACCAGGTCAGGGTAATGGAAAAGTATATGTTGTATTCCAGAGAATATGAAAACTGGTGAGTGCTTTGAGGCAGAGGTGAGAAGAACTTAGATGAGGAGCTAAGTAGAAGGAGGAATATCTGTTGTACCTTTGTACTTCAAGAAAGCTATATCGTATGAAATGAAAGTGATACAGACTCTTCTCTGGCCTGGTCAGGTTTATAGTTGTGTAAACCCTCCTCTTGTCACTTGGGGGTTGGAAAAACCCCACCACAAAAACCCTTGAGTGGGTGAGAGTTTATTTCATGCATACCTTCTCTTTCTTAAAGGCTTCCAGATTCTGCTGTCATGCTTCCTTCTCAAATCGTGTCTGTGACAGTCTTCATTGTAATAATTAGTTTTATTATAATTAACTACACTACTGATTAGGCACGTGCAGATGTTGAAAGGATTTGACCAAATGTTCGTAGCTGTATAACTCTGCTTGTAGCTAAGTATGATTTGATTCCTGAAGAGCTGTTTCACCTTGGGAGTAATTAGTCATAGTTGCAGGCTGAAGAGGGATGGTTTGGAAAATAACCAGGCTGATTATCGGAGACCTGAAGGAAACTGGGTTATGATTTGTTTGGAGAAGTCTCCTTTCCTTGCTGTACCTATCAAAAGGTTGTTGCAGCTTTCTGGAATAATGTTGGGGGAAATGGGGAAGGAATGAAACCAAAGTAAGATGCTGGATTGTTTCTGATGAGATGTGTAATGGAAGGGGTGAGTAGTGCAGTTAATATTGAAGTGGGAACCAACCACAAGGACCTGAGAGTATCTGAAGTAAGAGATGGATTGGATTACAAGCCCATGCATTTGAATGTGGCATGCTGAAAAAAAGTCTGTCAGTGAATGAGTGTGACTGGGTTTTGTCTTTCCACTAATCTTCCACCGAATGCTATTATTACATTTCCTCTTATTAGTCTGTACCCTCTTGCCAGCACAAGGGTTTTGTGACTGGTGATCCAGAACTTAGTCATCTATCCTCATTAGAACTAAAAATGGTCTGCTGTCATGTGTTCAGCTGCTTACTATTTGTCAAACACTCTCATAGTGAGCTGTCAATGAGTATGCTGCTGTTCTTTGAATAACTGTAAAAAAGAAAAACCCAGCTTGTACTTACTCTGAGTACAGAGACTGAAAGTACTGCTGTATTCACTCACTGAATAGAAACTGACAAGATTAAAAACCTTGCATTGCTTTATTTCAGGGAATGTGATAGAAATATATTTCTTCTGAAGATGTCTTTGCTCATTCTTTAACTCAACTTGCTTTTTTGTTGCCAACTTTTTTTTTAAACTTAACCAGCCTGTATAAATGGGAGAGTTACTTGCTTGTGTCTTCAGTTCTGTGATTTCTTCTTTTGAAAACTGTCCTCTGGTTTTGGTCTTCAGTTGTATTTTTTCTTAATTTTATCTCAGCATTTAATTTTGTTATCTTCTAGAGTCTTTTCAGTTCTTCTCCATTGCTTCATATATTGACTATACCCATACAACTCTGTTTTCAGTGAAACATTGAGCAGTGCAGGTTGGAAGGAACCTCAAAAGATCATCTGGTCCAACCTTTCATGGGAAATGCGCCCAGATTAACTAGCAGCACCTTGTAAAATATAGCACAGAGCTTCCTTGTGACCATCCCCTATTTCTGTAAAAAATGAAGAGTAGTTGAGGAAAGAAGCATCTTTTCTCTGATAATGCCTATATATACTATTGACACATAGAGCTATCTGAAATAATGTAGAATTCTGTCATGAAGGCCATCTTAATTTTGGAATTAAGTTGTGTACGTGTATAAAGCTGAATGGATGGCATAGAGGGAACACTTCATAAAGCCAAGAGCAGTAAGTTCTAAGCCCACTGTTTTTAATTTTAGGTCTTAAGTAATAGCAGTGTGCTATCCTGGAGTTCTTATCAGCCTGGAGTTTCTGAAGCAGCCAGGTTTCAGCGATGTATCTGTATCTTTCCACAGGTCATACTGACTTATTTATAAACTGATTAAAGAGAGAATAGGCTATTGGTGTTGGAATCTGTATTTGTTTTCCCCTGCAAGGGGATAACAAGCACAGCCCAGCACTTTTTTACAAAGCTGAATTCAGCTTGCCCTGGAGAATTGATAAACATTTCTGTATTTCCATGAGCTCCAGAAACAGGCCTGTGTGTTACCAGAGAGACAGAAATGGGAGAGCAGTGACAGGCTGCCTGTATTTAATGTGT
This sequence comes from Upupa epops, assembly GCA_013397515.1. NCBI lineage: Eukaryota > Metazoa > Chordata > Aves > Bucerotiformes > Upupidae > Upupa > Upupa epops. Next base: position 51,648 of record VZRI01011321.1, read on the forward strand.
TGATCTTGTTCTAATTAGAAGCATTGAGATGAGCTGGAGGCTGGCCTATCTCGCTTTAGCATGTGAATGTTTGATGATGTTGTTTATAGACTTCCAGGGCTGTCAGAGTTGTGCCTCTGTGTGTGAGCCAAATGCTGGAACAAAAAATGATCAATCGGGGGAAAGCAAAGAGAGAGGATGGGAAGCAGTGGGGGCAGGGAAGGCTGAAAGTAGTTGCATCTGAAAGCAAGAGTAATGAAAATAGCTTTTGTAGAGGGGGCCATAGTTATGAATTGAAAAAGATTGGCAAGGAAAATAGTGAATGTTATTGTCCTCTTTAGAAGAACAGGTGAATAAACATATTAGTTGTAATACTGTGACTTGTATTTTTAAGCATGGAATTGTGGCAGGGGGATTGGACTAAATGGTATTTCGAGGTCCTTTCCAGTCCTTATGATTCTGTGTGCTCATGGTGTGTTCGTGGGTGTCAATAAAACTTGCACAAAGTGCCCTGTCAGGTTCTGAAGGGTTAGTACAAGGACAAAGATTTGCTGCCGAAGAAGCAGCAGCCACTTACCAGTGTTTTACCACTTCCATTGGAATTGATACTAATTCTGAAAATCAATTTAACTCCGTCGCACAAGATGGTGTTCGGGGGGCTTATCACCAGATACCAGCTGCCCTTTAACCTAAAAACACACCTTGACACTCTAAACAAACACTTTCCAGTTCTTGCCAGCACATTTGGGAGACTAGTAAATGATTATCATTTACGGCCAATTCAAATAATGACTGGGACAAGGGATTTAGACTGAGGTAATGTCACTGCAGAGTTGTCCAAGGTGATTGGTGGGTCCTGCTGAAAAAGCAGCTTTGCTTTGGAGAACATTGTAAGTTGCTTTCTTCATCTTTTCTGACTACAAAGTAGTAAAACCACCACATATCTTGCAAAACTGTTAAAGGATCTGTGATAGTGTTAATCTGAATTTTTTGGGAGCTTAAGGTTATATTTGAAAAGCAAGTTTGTTGCTGAGATTTTTAGGGTTGTTTTTAAAGCCTTTGGTGTGCTTTCTTGTGCTCTGTTAAGGTGGTTAATGCTATGTTTAGGTGCTGCTGGCTATCATCCCTGGGTGGTCTAAAAGATGAAATGTCATCTCAGTGGCTGCATTACCTTGGATTTTATGAGAAGCTTTGTTTCCAGACATGCATGCAAAACTTCCTAAATCCCTGTGTAACTTTTACTTATTTTATTTTATAGTCCAATCTGAATCTGGTTGTGCCAATGTTGTGTCTGCAGCTCCCTGCCTGGCAGAGCCACAGCAATATGAAGTACAGTTTGGACGATTACGCAACTTCCTTACAGGTAAATATCAGGAAGCAAGGGAAAAGTAGCTCATATTCTCATTATTTCAGTGAGTACAGGGTGATATAATAAAGTGTAAAATCTGGTCTATAAGATTTTTTTTTCATTTCAGGTTTTGGTCTTTTTGCTATTGCAGTCAGCAATATTAAATTTGTTTTGCTGGTGTCTGAGTGCTGAGTACCTTTGGGGTTTTGTAGCTAGCCAAATCTTTGCCCTTTCTTGTTCAAGCTGTGTGGATTTGGCTTTGTAGATCTTGTAGACAACAGCACATAGAGCTCAAGAAGGAAAGCTAGTATTTTCTGTAAAATGCAGGTAACACAGGAGTGTTTGTCATTTTTAGTGGTGTTACAATGTTTTTAATTTTATTTATAATTGGTTTAATTTTATAGCTGTTTAGATTTAGGGAGAATTAGTTCCCTAAAATGTATCTACTTTGAGACTGGAGATATGTGACATAAAGTAAATAATTCTCATTCTGTAGGGTGATGCAGAAGACAGAGATTTCTTTTTTAAAATTTCTAAATGTAAACAATGATACTCCTGGGAATGGCCTTATTTCGTCTATGAATTCCAAATGTGGGAAGAAGGAAAGAAGATGGGGTTTTTAGGTGAAAGTATCACTGAAAGTGAGATTGCTACTCCTTCCACCTCTAGGCACATCTGCATTTGTCCAGTGTAAAGAGGTGATCCTGGTGTGCACAGAAAACTAGTATTAGTACTCCTGATAGCTGTTGAAGGGAAGGGGAAGGAGACAGTGTCAGAAAATAATGACGTTCTGGCAACTTCCTTGTACTTTTAGTATTGACTGTTTTTAATAGGTTTTTGGAGAATGTCGATTGCTCTGTTCAGTGGCTTAAATATCATTTTGGGGGAAGTGGTTTTAATAGTCACATCCACTGTTTTAATCTTTTCTTGTCCCTCATGCTCAGTTTTAATTTCTTACACGCGTGAGCTGCTTCTGCGTGGGAATAACTTGCCAGCCACAAGGCACAGCAGGACACTCCTCTTTCTGTGGTTGCCTGCCCCCAGGGGCATGGGGAAGTGGCAGGAGACTAGAATCACTGAATAACTTAGAAATTACTCTAGAGCTTTCCAGTTTAACCAGCTGACAAAACTCAAGCAGAGTTCTATCAGTTTGCTGAGGGGCCTTGTCCAGACAGATTTTGGAAATAAAATGTGGAGATTGCTCTGCACCTCTGAGCCCCAGCTGCAGGGCTGAGAGATTTGGTGAGTTTTTCCTGCAGCAGCTTGTCTGTTCTTTCACTGAGCACCTCTTGAGAAGAGGATGCCTCCTTTTCCTTCTTAACGTCCCACTGGGTACTGAAGGCAGTTGTTAGATATCCCCTTATTCTTCAGGCTAGACAGTCCCAGCTCCCATAACCATGTGTTCCCAGGAAACATTTCCTCATATTTTGCCAACTTTCCACTGCTTCCCTTTTTACCCCACTGCGGTGTGAGGTCCTTTCCCTTGTCGCATTTCTGCACCTGCAGGCTGCCTAAAGCTTTTACTACATACAGACCACTGGTTTCACTGGCTTTGGCTCAGTTTCAGTGGGACAGAAAGGAGAATGATGCCTAAGTATGCAAATACATCATGTACACACTGCACACTTCACACTGTATGTAGTGCTTTAGAAATGGGAAAATGAACAAAGAAATGAACAGGTCAAAGTCTAGATGGCTTCCCCAGCAGGAGAGAAAAACAACCTAATGGAAAGGGGGGTGGGGCAAGAATATGCACTGGTGAGTGGTGGGAGGAAAGAACAACTTTAAATGAACCAATGTTGTTTGAGGATCAGGAATGTCTATTACGTTTCAGTAATTTGGGCCATTTGTTCCTCTGATAACTCATTGAGGGCTCTATATGAAGTCCAGGGCTTGTGCTGCCTGATAGTGCTGTGGGAGACAAATGGCCCTTGGAAGCTGGTAAAGCAGGGGTGGAGCTGTGGCACAGATCAGTCTCTGCGAAGCACAGCACTGCCTAATCTGGAGTGTGTTACACTCTGTACTAGGAATTACTGCTGGGATTTGCCTTGGCAGGGAGAGGGAAAGAGAGAGAAAGCCGAACATGAGCAGGCACAGAAATAAATCGAGCACAGCATATTACAGTACATTTTGGAAATCTTAACTTCCTTCCTTCTGGAGACAAATCGGTTCTATTCAAATGACCGTATGCAGGCTTTATTGAAGGTGAGAGGAAAAAGAAAGTCAGCAAAGTTCAAGCCCACACAACCTAGATAAATAATTTTGAATTAAATGCATTAAACATGAATCTACACATAATGAATACATTTTAATGTCTGTTTATTGCAATAAGCAACAAATTTTTCTTAAATAGAATCTTGAAAGTTCACCTGTCATGTATTTTGTGAAGAGGTATTTTGATAGCTGATCCACTCCAAAAAAAAGGGGGTTGAAATCTTTTAATCTGGTTCTATGAAGGTACCTCACTGACTTGAAAAACTCTATTCAGAACTGTAATACGTACTTTTGGTGACTGGAGAGGTTCTCTTAGATGTACCAACAAAGGTATCCTCTTGCTTGGTCTCTGATCAGTAATTGCCCTTGCTGTTTTATTGCTAGTAGAAAGTGGATTAAGAAATCATTCAAAGTTTGTTGCTCTTTGTTTATATAGATTCAGATTCTCAGCACAGCCATGAAGTGATGCCTCTTCTGTATCCCCTCTTCGTCTACCTCCATCTGAACATGGTCCAGAATGGCCTGAAAAGCACAGTGGACAGTTTCTACAGCCGCTTCCATGGCATGTTCATGCAGAATGCCAGCCAGAAAGATATCATTGAGCAGTTGCAGACTACCATGACAATTCAAGATATCCTGTCCAACTTGAAGCTCCGGGCTTTTCTGGACAACAAGTACGTCATCCGCCTTCAAGAGGACAGCTACAACTACCTTCTCCGCTACCTCCAAAGTGACAACAACAACGCCCTGTGCAAAATCCTGACCTTGCACATTCACCTGGATGTACAGCCTGCCAAGAGGACAGACTACCAGTTATATGCTGGTGGGAGCTCCTCACGAAACGAAAGCAATGGCCTGGAACCCAGCGACATGCCAGCTTCTATTCTGCAGAATGAGGCAGCGTTGGATTTACTGCAGGACAGCATTAAACGTGTCAGGGATGGCCCGCCTTCCTTAACAACCATCTGTTTCTATGCCTTCTATAACACAGAGCAGTTGCTGAACACAGCAGAAATTTCACCAAACAGCAAGCTGCTTGCTGCTGGGTTTGATAACTCATGTGTGAAGCTATGGAGTCTACGTTCCAGGAAGTTAAAATCTGAGCCCCACCTCGTTGATGTGTCTCGTATCCGTCTGGCTTGTGACATCCTGGACGAGGAGGTCTGGATACCCTTCTTTCCCCTCCCCTGTTAATTTTTCTGAGGAGTTATTTTGAGCAAGCATTGTGGAATTGTGGAGTATCTATTAACTTCTTGGGAGATTATGAGGCTATTCTACAACCTGTCTGCCTTGGCTTGTAAATTTTATAGCCTACTCTTGTCTTTGTTCTTTCTTTGTAAATGGTGCAGTGAGTTAATGCTTGGGTCATAATTTGTTAGTTCTAAGTGTTCCTCCAGCTCCTGTTCAATAGATGGCTGTACAGGCAGCCCAGTAAGGACAGATTATAGAGAAGTCTACCTTGCTTGAAGAGCATGGAGCTTCTGTATGAAAAGGAAGCATGGAGATGTGAAGAATGAATCCACAATGTAGTGAATGAAAGCTAGAAGAAAAGCAGATAAGAACAACCAGTCAAAAGTGGGAGAAATGCAGGAAAAGTAAGGGAAGAGCTAAAGGCGGCTGGTCTGAGGCATCAGGAAGCGGGAGGGAAGGATGTCTGAGTGCAAAACTGTATCGGGAATCATCTTAACCAGAGGTGAAGAGTTTGCGCAGAAAAACCATAGCCAGTGACTCTTAAGGCATCTGCAATGTAGAAACTTCAGAGGCTTCCCACTCTGGAGTACAGGGACAGGGATGTGTGTGCCTTCACATGCCAGCCTAGATACGTGCCAGGCTAGGTAGTATCTTATAGTTCACTGTCTCTTTTTTTTCCACCTTCTAGTCATACCCTTCCTTCCATCTTGACACAGTTTCTCATCTTATATTGGTTTAGAGATTAGAATTTGTGACTGTTCCATTGTTTAATCACTTTTCTTGACGCATTAAAAAAAAGGACCCCATTTTTTCTTACACTGAGCAGTTAGCAAGAGAAATGTCTTAGTTTTTATAAAGGAAAAAAAAATCTAGTGACAGAGTCCTGTTTATTTTGCAGCAGTGCATAGAGCTTGCTATATGTGGAGGTCTGTGCTTAGAGATTGCTTTGTTAGTGGCTTGGGAACTGGAGACAAGCAGCCAGGTGAGATAGCAGGGCTCACTGCTTCCCAGTTTAACCATTTCTCCAGAGTAAGCAGATGAGTGGGTCAGACTAGCCCAATGTAGCCAATGTAGAGCTATGGAGGAGGTCTGTAGTCTACATTTCATGTGGCTTGTTTTCATTCTAAGCTGCAAGAGTTAGTTCATAGGGCACATGACTGGGTATTGTCTGTCATGGAATTCAAATGTCAGTAACCTGCAGAGAAGAATTTGTCTGGTAAATCAACAGGTCAATTCTTTGGCTCCAGAAAGGTGAGATAATGTGGGTTATCAGGTGTGTGAAGTAGTGTTTTTGGCACATAGGCACATTCTTGTATGTCATACATGTATTATGTAGCAGCCATGGAACCCTGAGTACAGGTGGCTCTTCTCAGTGGTTTAATATTTTGTGTATCCTGCAGTGCCTGTGCACAGGCGTAAAACCAAAATCTGATCAAAGACTAGCACAGGTCAGAATCACCATTGCCCAAATAGCTTCCACCACTGGCAAAACAGTGAACTGAGGAGTTCAGACATAAGAGAACCTCATAAAGAGTCTGGAGCTCAAGTCCTCTTGAAGAGGCACTGAAGGAATTGGGGTTGTTTGAGAGGCTGAGGGGGGACCTTGTTTTTTGTCTGTGACTACCTAAAAGGAGGTTGGAGTGAGGAGGAGGAACATTCTGTTTTTCCTGGTATGGCTACAAGGAATGGCTGCAGGTTGTGCTGGGTGGTTTAGGCTGGATGTTAGGATGAGGCTTACTATTCAGAGGTAAAGTAATTGTGTTTTCTTACAGTAGATCTTGCAAACTCTATTTTATGATGTCTCTTACTTAATATCCAGTATAAAAATGCCATCTTACAGCTGTGCAAATGAAATCTGCGTAATTTTGTCATGTTAATCATTGGAATCACTAATCAAAAACAGAAAGTAAGATACTTTCTGTGGCAGCCTTTAAATTCTGTGAAGACTTGAGACTTGACCCTATTCAGCTCTGCTTTATGTTGGCTAGTCCATTACGTGGTAATGATCAAGGATGGTTCTGACACCTTGATGGATGGCAGAGGGGAGGGAAGCGTGGACAGAATGGTAACAGCTTTGCCCTTCAAAGACAGCCGTGCTCTCTTCCCTCACTTTTACTTGCTAGGAGATCCCTACTGTGGGCAAGTAAGAAATCTTCCCACATCTGATGTCTTTAAGAGCACAGCAGGATGAGATGACACACAGGGAAACCTGTCTGTAGTTAAGAAAGAGGAAAAAAAACAACAAAAACTGGTGTGTGTGGTAAAAATGTTATTGAAGTTATTGTTGGTCTTTGAAGCCCATTCATTCCTTTGAGGCTGGGTGGAAGATCAAGGTAATTTTTGTCACTGAGGTAACTTCTGCTGCTCACAAGGTTAAATGCATTGGCAGTAAATTTTTCTGGGTTCAAATGACTGTCACGCAAAACCCATTTCTGATTTTAAGTAATAGCTGAGGAGTGTCGCAGTCTACTCAGGTATATCATTTGTCAATTTTGTTCTCTTAAGTTCCTTAATATATTTTGGGGAGTTTTGTACTTGATCAGGAAGATTTAATTTTCACTGTTGAAGAGTAAGGATTGGTTTTGTTTTTTTTAGCTTGGTAATGTTAAGTTTTCCAGTCCTATGCTATTATGGCCAAGAAAGTCAGTGGCAGCCTGGCTTCTATCAGAAATAGTGTGGCCAGCAGGACTAGGGAAGGGATTACATGACAGCTGCTGCAAAAGCTTATCTACCTGGTAGTAGTTGTGGGATGCAAGAAAGAGTGTGCTTGATCTGATGCAGAAATGGAGGTTAAATCTGCCAGGTGGTAATTCGGTGACTTCAAGCTGGCTGCTTTGTTAACCGGGTCAGCAGGCTAACCTGGGTAGGAAGGAAACTGAAGAAGTAGTGATTCCAAAGCAGTATCTGTACCCAGTTTTGGCGAGCTGTAGCAGCAGTGTGCAGTCATTATGCAAAGTGGGTGTCAAACAGAAATCAAAGCTAAGATTTGCTACATGCAACCTTATGAGTGTAGGTTTGAATGCTGCAGAAGGCAAATAATCTGCTACTGTAATAGAAGAAGAGCAGGTACTTATAAACAGTCTTTACTTGTAGAACACTCAGGTAGTCCTGAGTGAATGTGAAGGCATAAAATTAAGTACCTGGGCATACAAAATATGCAGAATCATAGTAGTATTTAGGTTGTAAGGGACCTCAGATGATCTACTTACAACCCCATGCAATGCACAGGAACACACCCCTCAGTTAGACCATGTTGCCCAAGGCCCCATGCAACCTGGCCTTGACCACTTCCAGGGATGGAGCAGCCACAACTTCCCTGGGCTACCTGTTCCAGTGCCTGAGCACCCTAATAGTGAGAAACTTACAGTAACGTGCAGGTAGATTGAATAGGCTTCCACTGGTGTGACTTGTCAGGAATCTTATGGTCATAGTTAAATACTATAAAATGTTGCAGGGCATCGCCCTCCCCTTTAATGCGGTAACACAAACTAGAGATGCTGTTGATTCCAGCAAGCAGTGCCTTGTCTGAGGTGTAGAAAAAGTAATTTGGATAAGAATGAGGCTTTGCTTGCTAGAGCCTGCAGTATCTCTCTGCTTCACCTCTAGCAGAGATGAATTTGGCTCCCAGCCATATCATTACACTCCCATGGGCACTGACTGCTCTGAAGAGAATGAGCACTGCTAGTCACAGCTTGCTGCTTTTTGCTGATCACAGAACTGGAGACAGGCAGCATGCTGGCTTTGTCAGCTTGCTTACCTCTGATGTGGGACTTGGAACCACTGCAGAAGGGCTTCCAGGACTACTGTGAAGTCTGAAGCAAAACTGCCTGTGAGTCCAGAGGTCAGAGGGATGGAGAGATGTCAGCCAAGAGAATTGCTTGCACGCAGTCTTCTGCACTGACATCTGGTGGTCAGTCTAGCAGCTCTGGGGAATTGTGTTTCCTCTCGGGCAGGAACCTCTCCTTCTGCAGGAAACTCAGTGTGCAATGATAAAAGTTAAAGGGGCTGCTCACACACCAAAGGGCAGTGTGGTTAATTTGATGTGCTGAGACGGTTGGTGGGTGAGTGTTACTGATTCAGTACTAAGAAGCACTGTTGTCCAGGCAACCCCAAGGAAGGGTAGTCTCCAGCTACACCAAGACAGCCCAAGCTATGGTTATTGCCCTAGTCAGGCAGGGATGCTCTCTTGAGTTGAGATTCCTTGAAAGTTGTGCAATCTGTAGTTTTTGAGTGTCAAGAGGTTCTACTTAGTTAGGCTATCAGAGACTTTTACTCTCTACCGGGAGGTTTCTTTAGCACAGCTCACTGAGCAGTCAACAAATGTCAAAAAGCCTTTGCTTGTTGGCTAGCTGCCCTGATACTTGAATTAAAGAATTACAGGATTAAAAGGTTTCTAGTGCTGTCCTTCTAGTGATTATTCATCTTATCACAAAATAGATCCTTTGAGCTAAATAAACTGTATACATTTGCAGTTCTTGAGAATTGTTCTGGAAAGGTGAGGGTATGAAAGCATTCTGATGGAGCTTGCATGGAGAAATAGGTATTATGGCCTTTCTGGGTTTTCTTTTCATGTGTGGGGCTGAGAAGGAATGTCCAGCAGGCAGCTTGTTAAATATGCTTTGTCCCTCCATCTCCTGCCTTTTGTTTAAAACATGTTTCTTTTTCTATACTGTGAGACTGACTTCCAGTAATGACCATACCAGAAGAGCAGATGCCAAGACCTGTTTCAACATTGTAGCCAAAACCATAGTACAGAATGACCAGGGAATAAGCAAGTGGGGAAAATATCAAAGAATTTCTTTTTTTACCCTGTTTGCGCACAATCCCAGGTTAAGGTGCCTTCTGGAGTAAGCATGAGGTTATTCAAAATGAAAGTAAAACCTTTATGTAAGTCTTATCCTACCATATGTGATCAGCTCGGGGGAGAACCTGCTTAGTAGGGGGATTGGACTAGATAATTTACAGTGATTCCTGGCAACCCCACCATTCTCTGATCTCTTCCAGCATTAACTTAGATGTAGTAAATCATAGAATCACAGAATGGCGAAGGTTGGAAGGGACCTTTTAGAGATCTATTCCAACTGCCTTGCCATGGGCAGAGGATACCTCTCAAGTTTAGTTGCTCAAGGCATCATCTAACCTGGCCTTGAACACATCCAGGGAGGGGACATCCACAACCTCTCCAGGCAATCATTTCTAGTATCTCTCCACCTGTTGTACTAAACTTCTTCCTAAGATCTAATTTAAACCTACTATGCTTCAGTTTAAAACCATTTCCTCTTGTTGTATCACTAGATACCATTGTGAAAAGTCCCCCTCCAGCCTTCCTCTAGGTTCCCTTCAGGTATTGGAAGGCAGCTATAAGGTCCCTCCCAAGAGTGTTCTCTTCCATAGGCTGAGCAACCCCAGATTCCTCAGCCTGTCCTTGTAGCAAAGGTGCTCCGGTCCTTGGATCATCTTTGTGGCCTCCCTTGCATTCACTCCAACATTTCTATGCCCATCTTACGTTGGGGGCACCAGAACTGGATACAGTATTCAAGGTAGGGTCTCGCCAGAGCAGAATAAAGAGGGAGAATCACCCCTTGCTCTGCTGACCACACTTCACTTGATGCATCCTAGCATACGGTTATCTTTCTGGGCTGCATGAGTGCACTGCCAGCTCATGTTGTTCTTCTCATCAATCAATACCCCCAAGTCTTTCTCTTCAGGGCTGCTCTACACCCAGCTTGTCATTCTGCCTGAGATTGGCCCAATCCAGATGGAGGACCTTCCACTTGTGATATGTTGACCCTCATGCAGTTTGCAATATTCCACTTTTCAAATCTGTCCAGATCCCTCTATATGACCTCTCTTCCCTCAGATAAGTTCAGTGCACCACACAGCTAGTGTTGCTGGCAAACTTGCTGATGGTACACTCGGTGTCACTGTTCACGTCCCTGACAAAGAAGGACCCCCCTGAGGATCTGTACTTGTCACTCATCTCCACCTGGACTGTAAGCAGTTGATCACAGCTCTTGGAGTTCAACCTTGCAGCCAGTTCCTTATCCACCAAGTGGTCCACCCATCATGGACACTGTGAAATGCCTTGCACAAGTCCAGCTAGATGGCATCAGTTGCTCTTCTCTCTGTCATAGAAGGATAACTGATTAGTCAAGCACAATTTGCCCTCCATGAAGCCATAAATAAATAAATGAAATAGCAGTGTTTGTCTCATGACTGACACCTGTATTAACCACTTACTTTCCACATAGTGGTTCCTGTGTTTGTTGAAGAAATAAGCGTGATTTCCTTGTTTCTTTTTCTCCTCCCCAACCAGGATGAAGAGGACGACGGTGCAGGCACAGAAATGAAGATCTTGAGAGGACACTGTGGACCTGTGTATAGCACAAGGTTCCTTTCAGACAGTTCAGGACTCTTGTCTTGTTCTGAGGACATGTCCATCAGGTACTGGGATCTTGGAAGTTTCACAAACACTGTGTTGTACCAAGGACATGCCTATCCTGTCTGGGATCTGGATATCAGCCCTTGCAGCCTGTACTTTGCCAGTGGTTCCCACGACCGCACTGCAAGACTCTGGTCATTTGATCGGACGTACCCGCTGCGGATATACGCAGGCCATCTGGCTGATGTAGACTGTGTCAAGTTCCACCCCAATTCCAACTACTTAGCAACGGGCTCCACGGACAAAACTGTGCGCTTGTGGAGCACCCAACAAGGCAACTCGGTGCGCCTTTTCACTGGGCACCGTGGCCCTGTGTTGGCACTTGCATTTTCCCCTAATGGTAAGTACCTGGCATCAGCGGGTGAAGACCAGCGGCTAAAGTTGTGGGACTTGGCATCAGGAACTCTTTACAAAGAACTGAGGGGGCACACGGACAACATAACCAGCCTTACTTTTAGCCCCGACAGTAGTTTAATTGCTTCAGCATCGATGGACAATTCAGTGCGGGTCTGGGACATACGAAACACTTACTGCAATGCCCCAGCTGATGGGTCTTCCAGTGAACTGGTTGGTGTATATACCGGACAAATGAACAGCGTACTGAGTGTACAGTTTATGGCCTGTAATCTTCTTCTAGTGACTGGAATTGCACAAGAAAATCAGGAACATTAATTATTTTTTTTTCTTAGGAAAGTGGGTTGGATGTGTTGAATACCAGAGTTCATTGCAAGCTGAGATTACTGACTGTGAAACAATTTTCATATTGTGTCCCCTTAAAAGGCATGTTCGGAGTGCTGCAAATGCTTTAAAATGCTTTGCCGACAGAAAAACTTGTGCTGATGAATGGAGTAAGGAAAAAACCAGAAGTGATGAAAATGCATATGCATTCTAATTTTGTGGGGATGGGAATTGGGGAATAAATCCAGTAGCCTAGGGAACATGAAAGCCTGGTCCAGGCAAGGGGAACTGCCAACCAGATAAGCTGCTGACCTGCACTTAACTCCTTCATTTGCTAATGGGCACATCTTAGCTACTGTTAACTGAGGCTTGAGTGTGGAGAACTACTGGCCTGGTGGCTTTTGTTTTGCCTTTTTTTTTTTCCCCCCTGGTATTGCAGAGCACCAGCATTTATAGACCCTTCTATAAAAGAGCATTATGTATTTTCTACAGCAGTAGTGGTCCTAAGTATTTGAATTCCCTGTCACGCTTCTGGAATATTTTGGACCAGGCAAGCAGAAAATACCATCTTTGTTTTTAGTAAGGGGTTGGAAATCTGACCTCAGTTGGGGCCCATCTCTGCATTGTTGTTTGGGTTTTGTTCCTGGTACTAGTGTGATATTTGTATTTATGTTCCGTTTATTAGGAAATTTTCTGAATCTGCTTGCACTGTGTTTTGAGGATAGGAGGACAAGGAAGGGCAGAGCAGTGGCTTTAAGGGTAATAACCAACTTGCCTTGTCTGGAAGGAGGGCACAGCACAACTGAAGCAGCTGAGTTTGGAGTCCTTGTGGAAATGGGACATGTCAATCCACCGCTGCACCTCACTGAAATATTTCCCTAAATGGAAGTTGGCAGAGACAGAGATACAAAAGTACACGGGGGAAAATATAGTATTACTAAATTATTTTGCATACACAGAGGCAGCTCTGCCAGTATTGGACTTTTCTCAAAATGTTGCAATACCAGTTTCACGAACACTTTTTGTGAGAGAAATCGTCAGCTTCTACAACAAGGATCTGGGGGTGGGGGGGAAAAAGCACGTTCTAGTTTGTCATTCAGAGAGATTAAATATTTCTGCTTTCTGGAAAGAGTTATTTTGTATTTTGTTTTCTATTAAAAGCATTTAGCTTAAAAAAAAAAAACGAAATAGAATGGTTTGGTCCCTTCCTGGGAAACTTGCTCTGACTCGCATAGGAAGGAGAGAGCAGGATCATGTTTCTCCTATACTGTTAGAGCCAGAGCCTGAATCTGGTGGTCTCAGTCATTTTGGGGTGTGTGCTGTTTTGATATATCTCCTTCCTTGCTTTTTCCCCAGAGCTGGCTTGTCAGGTCATGGAGTTGAAGTATGGGCACAGCTTTGCAGGTGGGCTGAAATGCACATGGAAGATCTAGGTACCCCCTGAGGTTGCCACTGTGCACTGAAAGGCCTCGTTCTCTAGTGCCACATGACCTTTAAGTTGTGGCTTGACGTTCTGAGAAGCCTCTTCTGAGTAAAGATGTGATCCTAACGCCTCTAGACAGGGCTGTCAGTGTTAAGTGATAATTCCCATCAGTGACCCTTGGACCTGGACTTGGATGAGAGATTTCTCTTGGGAACATCCAAAGAAATTGAGAATTAAGATAACAGCTTACAATTGCTTTTGTTTTTTGGCTACTTAACCATTGGTAGACGACCAAAGCCTTTTATCAGAAAAGTGCTGGGGCTTAGTAATAGTATGTGCTGCAACTCAGCTCTGGGGCTTCCAGAAACCCTCTGTATGCTTAGAGCTGAATGGCACTGCAAATCTGATGGTGGCTAGACATCAAAAGTATTAGGTTCAACAATCCCAAACCAGGATCAGGTATTTTGATAAAACCAATGTAAGAGATGGTGATTTTGCTGATGCTTTATGCTGTGCAGGTCTCCAGAGACCTGCAGGTCTGTTGAGCTAGTACTCCTAACCAGACTAAATGCATTGTATTCTTCGATCTGCAGTAACATCTGTGGTTGCTTTGAGTGGTTTTGCTTGATTCTGTAAATTCTAGCCCAGAGGTTTCATTATGAAATGTCTGTTCACATATCACAGAAAGGATCAAAGGACTTGGCTGTGTGAATACCTAAGAAGGATATGGCTCTCCAGTGTTCATTGGAACTCGTTTTGCTCTTTGTTGCCACGTGCCCTGAGCAGCATTTAGATTTAGAGAAGAACTGTGTGGTCCTCGAGTAGAGCTAACAGCAACCAACAGAGAAAATGAAGATGAGATGGGCAGAGAACATCTTAAGTCTGTGGTGGAATTTGACTTCTAAGTTGTCTTATACATAGGTAGTCTAAAACATTTAAAAGTGATTTCTAAGGTGTTGGAAGACCGTATTGACAATTATGTACTTCAGACCCATGAACTTTTTATGCGCTGTGTGGACAGGTTTTGGTGATCATGGAATGTAAATGTTTGAAGGCAGGAGCCAGGAAGTAATCATGATTACAAATGTCTGTAATTTGATTGACAGGCTGAATTTTGAGGCAGAACTGGGAGCAAAGTGTGAGTGGTAGGAAGGAATTACCATTTAGTCTGGCAAAATTTGGATCATAATCTGTATTAAGTGGGTATTTGCACAGACCCCTTCCTTATTCTGTTTTAAATATAATCATTAAAAACCACAAAAGCATTTAAGTTGCCAAAGTGAAGCACTCACGTATTAATAAGCATCCTGTCGAGGACTGTTGCTGCTCACAAGCCTGTGCCTAATGCAGTTCTAGGTCATGTAACTGGGTTCTCTGTCCCCTCAAAGTTTTTCTCACTTCGTTTGCCTCCTGGGTGATGCTCCTCAGGATATCAGCCAGTGGTTAACGGGATGCTTGGAGAAAGAGGGTGTTTAGATATTGATGCTCTCATGCTTTATAGATTGCCATCTTATCATGTTTCTGTTTGCTGTTTTGGGGGGTTGGTTGAGGGTTTTTTTATTAGACATCCAAAGCTGTGGGTTTTGTGACAGCAGTAACTGCTTATGGATTTATTTTCCATTCATTTAGTCTTATCCTTTTATTAACCAGCTCTGTACTTACAGCTTGCACAATTTGCTACAGGGAGAAGTTCTACACCTTCATGAAGGAAGCAAGGTAAAGTATTTCCTCACTTTTAAGATCTAGTATCTGATTATTTTTTTTCAGTTCCCTAACCACTTGAATTGATAAAGGCAGTGAACAGCAAAACACCTTTTCAGAAGGTGTCAGGTAACTATAGACAAAGCTGAGGTACAAGCCTATGTTTAGTTACTGAATACTGATGAAAGGCAAGGATGTTTAAAACAAACTTCAACCCCTTCACAGGACTATGTTTAAGTTGTCCTTCCCAATTCTAACACTCAGGAGATGCTCCTGAGCACTGTATGGCCATGCTGCTCAATTCTAAACTGAGAATCCTTTAGGTTGGAAAAGGCCTTTTAAGGTTGTAAAGTCCAACCCAACTGTCCCAAAGCCATAACTAAGGCATGTCCCTAAGCTCCACATCTACATGACTTCGGGACATGACATCCACATCCAGGATGGTGATCCAACCCCCCCTCCCTGTGTAGCCTGTTCATCTTGACTTCCTGGATGGTGGTCATCCAATTGCTCCCCATTCTAGTTCCTTTGTGGAAAGAAGTTGTCTTCTGCAAGTATCTTTTCTGTAAAAAGCTCTTGAACTTCAATTTTATTCCCAAGAAGAAGTCTTTTGGATTTGACAAGAAAATTAAAGAGGACATCAGGCCATTTTGCTAACCTTGATTTATGTATTGTTTTGACTCTGTTAGTCTTCCAGGCTGAGTGGTTCTTCCCCAAAGTCTCAAAATGGCCTCCTGAGTGATGTCTAGTTGCTCACAGTGAGCCAGGCTGTAAAACTGAACCATTGCAGGACAGCAATTTGACAGATAAATTAACTGCCTGGATGTCCCTCACCAAAGACAAACCTGCCATGCTGCATGTTAGCTATGGGCTGTTCTTGGAAGTTGTTTTTGAAGTACTGGATAGGAGCCCAAAGTGACTGAAATAACAATGCTCACCAAACCACTGTATTTCAAGTACCCATTTCAAGTACCAGTAAAATTTGTCTGAGGACTGGTAATCTTTGTTCACATGTTTATTTTAAACATGCATCTGGTGCTCCATTTCCTAGGCACTGCTATTTGACTGCTCAGAGCGGCTGTACAGAGAAGGTGGTATATTCAAATGCCTACTTCAAGACAAGGTGATCATTTCTAGCGGATCCTGCTGAACAGAGGGGTTGGACTACATGCTCTTCAGAGGGCCCTTCCAACCCCTACCAGTCTGTGATTCTGTTACCCACCGTCTCATCCTGAAGTGATGGTGAAATTCTTCAACAAGGCAGCTGTGGAAGCTATTTCTATAACTTGATATCAGATGTGTTACCTCAGAACTAAAGCATGTCTCCTGTGTTCAAACAGGAGAATGGATCAGCTGCACAAACTTGAGGATTAGATGAGGAAGAAGACTTATTCAGAAAACTGCTTTATCAGTAACCGTGCTTTCCTACCTAGTCTAGATCTATGCAGTTCCATTTAGGATAAAAATTGTCCAATCTTCAGTGAAGTCACAGTGTTCCCTTTATGACAAGCCTTATAATTTTAGTCTATATAGCCAGAGGGCCAGCTAAGAACAGGACTCTGGTGTTTGGTGCTGTACAAGCAAATCAGCATATGGGCGGTACTTCTGTGGTTTTCCTATGGCTTAGAATTGTTTACTGGAGGAAGGCTTAAGCATACTGAATTGCTGTTTCCATATGACAAAAGCCTTGGATCTTGTGACAGTCTGGGATATTCAGGGGTTATCTGTACTCCAGATGGCAGTGGGAGTACCCGGCCACTTTTGATATTTGCCTTAGACCAGCCCTGGACCTGACTTTGCAGTAGCTACTGATGCTTCATAGCCTGTGGAGAGGGAGAAGACAGTGCAAATAAGGACAAAGTTCTGTGTGCTTGCTGCACTGATGGATGGTCACGCTGTAAGACAACCCTAGACAAACTAGTGCCAAACTGAAGGGTGGTTGTTTGTCTGGCACCCGTCAGAGCACAACAAACCTCGTTTAATGACAACTTGCCCTTTAGAGCTAGCACAGATCCTCCCAGAGCTGTGCACGTGTAGCTCAACACCAAAAGGCAGCCAAGCCCAATCTGTTAGCTCTGGCATCCCGAGGCCTGGATTTTGGAGTGCACATGAGACTTTGTAGTATTTTAGGTTAACGTATGACATCTTCAATGCATTGCTGGAGTTGAAACGAGTCACATTTGCACAGCTTTTGCTGATTTTTAGTTTTTTGTGTACTGGTGAGTGTTTCTGGTACATAAGGCAACAGCTGAGCCAACCTGCGTATGGTAAACAAACTGGAAACAAATAGCCAGAATTTTAGGTGTTCTCTTCCCTCCTGGCAACTCCACTAGTGTGCATTATTTCATGACCTCTTAGGATGGCTGTACAAACATGAGTTTGGGGGCTCCTGTGGGATTTTTACATGATTTTTTCCCCCCCGGAAGCAAAGCCTAAGCCAAAACAGAATGTAAAGCTCTGCTGCATCTAAACTTCCTGTCACCTTTGCTACTCTGATCTCCTTGTCCTGGAGGAGACGGGGATACTTGGTTTTATCTTTTTTTATTTACTTATCCATAATTAATTATTACTTCTGAAGTCTCTCAAAAGAAAACATCCTGTATTCTCCAACAGCCTTTCTCAGGCAGACAGCATAACAAACACACAAGTGTAGTGAACCTGCCTTCCTGAAGCACTGTTTGTGCCTGTATGGTTTTACTGTGAGCATGTGGTCCTTCTGACCTACAGAAACATATTTTGAGAGATCACCTCTTGCATCTTGATATCTAAGTGCAGGACTGACAGATCCCCACCCTGCATGCCCAGCTGCTAGAGCTGCATGTGCTTCTCTGGCTCTGGTGCACTGTGCTTCAGACAGGTCTAGTTTTTTAAGTGCAGTGTTTCATTCATCCTCCAACAGGCACTGAGAAACAAGGTGTACTGTGGGACTTCAGTGCTCTGTATTGCTTTTGTACCACTTGTTTCACGCAGTGCAAAGGCCTTTGTCCTGAGGAGAACAAAATGGAACCTAACCAGTCCCAAGTGCAGGGGGAGAATCCTTTCCCTACTCCTACTGGCCACACTGTTTCTGGTACAAGCCAGGGTACCATTGGCCTTGCCCACCTAAGCTCACTGCTGGATTGTATTTAGTGATGATCAGCCAATACTCCTGGGCCTCGTTCTGCCAAGCAGCTTTCCCCTGTACCCTCCTGTGCACTCAGTGGGTCTCCCCTTAGCACCTTTCTGTGCTGTGACCCTGATCCCGGTCAATGCCCAGGGGCCAGCTTGGGCCTGGCAAAGGGTACAGGTACAGCCGGGTTTGGTGCTGGAAGACAGAGCAGCCTCAACTAAGTCCTCTGAGAGTAAAAACCAACTTATTTTATTTAGGCCTTCCCGTTTTTACAGCTTATATCTCGTCGTTTCGCTCCTTTAACCTATGCGTGAGAACCACAGGTGGGGCTGGGCTCAGGCTCTCGGTAACTGGGTCCTCCTCGCCAGTCCCGTTCCCCCCCAGAATCGATTGGTCGCGCCTGTCTCGGAGGCCAGAGCCACAAACACTCCTGGGGCCCTGCGGCACCGGGGAGGCGGGGCCAAACTTCGCCTCGCACTCTGCCTGCTGCGGCGCCCCCTGGCGGCGCTATGCGGAAGCACAGAGCTACGGGGTGAGGGCGCCGCTACCTCCAGCACAGTGTCCCAGCCACGACCCGAGGGCTACGAAGAAGGCTGATGTTTGTTTACTAAAATAGAAAGGAAAACAGCTCTGGCAGGGCGATGGTTTTCCCTGGATGAGGTTTGACTCACTGGATGCGCTCACCCCTCCATTTCCCTAGCCACTGGGAATTAGGCTGTGTGGTTTGTGGTAGCCAATTCACGTTTTCTCCTGATCTTTTAACACAATTTTACTCCTTTGCAAACGTGTAAGTACAGCTGTTCCAACACATCTCTCATCTCATGAGGTGATACGAACTAATTCACAAAGCAGCTTGGCTCATCATTTCTAAAGCGTAGCATAGCTATCCCTATCCTAGGCTCCCCAGGGAGGAAAACAGGACATGAAAGTGGTTCCTGGCTCCAGGTCCTAGACCTAAACAGCCTCTGGAAAGCTGCGCACCTTGCTAAACCTATTTCCAGCTCCTAAATCAGGAGAAGCAGGTTCTTTGTGGTGTGTGAAGAAAGTAACTATAAAAAGTGCTTGTATAGAAGCTCTAGGCCAAGCATAGGTGCCTAAGGCTGGAGGGAGGCCTCCTCTTTCCCAGACAAGACCAAATCCATGAATGGAGGAGGCTGTGTGTGGAGGCAGGACACCGCGTGCACTTGTGTCCAGTTCTGGAGTCTCCAATATAAGAAGGACACAGAGCTGTCAGAATGAGTCCAGAGGAGGCCCCAAGGATGATCAGAGGGCTGCAGTACCTCTAATATGAAGAGAGGCTGGAGGAACTGAGGCTGTTCAGTCTGAAGAATGGAATCATAGAATGGCTAGGGTTGGAAGGGACCTGAAACGGTACTAGGCCGTGAGCTGGCAGGCCTTAACAAGAGAGCTTTAAACGAGGATTGAAGAGGGAAGGGGATG
>VZRI01011322.1:1219-28178 GCA_013397515.1 Upupa epops
TTTTTTTTGCAGCCCTGGCCAAGGGATAGACACCAAGGCAGGAGGACTACCAAGGATCTGAAGGGCACATGTCCAGGCATGCTAGTGCATTAATATGTATGAAAGAGACATGGATTCTCTTGGAAATGGAAACACCTCTTCTGCAACGGGTGATAAGCCCAAGTTTTTTTTCTGTAACACTGCCTGTAATTGCTAGGAAAAAAGTAGGTCTAAATATAAAATCCCTGGAGCACTGCTCAGTATCCACAGAGTGGATTTGCAGCACTATTTTTAGCCGATCGCTTGCTGGGTTAGAATGCAAATAACTGTGTGCACTTTGAAGCTTCAGAAGTTTATAAAGACAGAAAATAGTCACATTCCAGGGGACAAATGGTGTCACCCTTCTGGTGGCTGTCTTCACTGAACAGTGTTAGAAATCTTTCCCTTCTTCACTGCATGTTGTTCAACCTGTTTGCTGTTATCAATACTTCAAGCACGTGGGCTTCTAGCCACTGTTGATATTGTTTTTATCAGCAGTTAGACAATCTCCTTGTAAACACTGGTCCATCCAAAGTAAGGCTAATTGGACCAGTGCTACCAGTGCTAGCAAACATTATCCCCTCAAATAAAGATCAGCCTTGAGTAGTGGGGTAAATGTCACATATTTTCGGAGCGGAATGACCAGTTGATGTCTGGAGAGCAAAGCTGAAGTGCAATGCCATCCTTAATAGTTGTTTGGTTTTGGTTTTTTTTGGAACAGCTTCTTTTTCTTTTAATTATCTTGAAGAGTGATGTAATGGAGGGGTAAAATGAAAAGAACCCTGTATTTTGTCACTCCATCCTAACTAGTAAGGCTGTAGTGAACTTTCTGTACTGTTATTTGCCTGAAGAGATACATCGATTAAACACTGCTTGCACTTTCATCATGAAAATCATATGCTCACTGTTCATCTTCTCGTGTGTTTTAAGAAGCTTTGAAATATTATGTTGATAATTATGAGAAGGCTACCTCCCAACCCAGCCATTCAGCATCATAATCTGTGCCTGAGTATGCAAAGTGCTGAGAACTGAGGTTGACACATGGATGAGTCCTTTTTTCTGATGAGGAACCACAAATGTAGATGTTTAAAGCCCACCTGGTGACTTCATCTAAGGGATACTGCTCTGGCAGGGGGGTTGGACTGGATGATCTTTCAAGGTCCCTTCCAGTCCCTGGCATTCTGTGATTCTGTGGGTCTGTGAATTCTTGTGGGTGAGCATGGAGAAAAACATTGCCCTGGCTTTCCCAGAACTCAGCAACCTCAGAAGAGAGAGTCTGGGTTGGATAACCACAGGTGTCTGCTTCAGGGAGGAAATTGTTGATGCAGCACCACAGTAGAAAAGGGAAGCTGCTTGCAGAGATGTCCCTAGTGAGGCAGAGTCTGTGCTGTCTCTTTGTGAGACTCTCCTTCTCCCTCTCTGCAGACAGTGGACCTGACCCAGATAATGCCCTGAACAGTAAGTTTGATGGACATTTTTGATGACGGGTTTAGGTGGACTTTTCTGTTGTTACAGACTTTCTCACTACCTTTGGGTTTTCTGTCTGGATGCTTTTGGTCAGAGCTGTTCTCCTTTAATTCGATGATGGTGGGTTAGGTGATCTCATCCCTACTTCACGTAAAGACCAACAGTAAACTGCTTCTTGCTGATGGCCCTGTGTCTTGGGCTGGGTTCCAGAATCGTCAGAACAGTGTGAATAGCTAAACAAACACTGACAAAATGCTTCCTTCTGTAGTCCTGATGTCACTTGTCCCACGAGGCCTGAACCAATGCTACGGCTGCACAATTGTACTTTTCTATGAACAAAAAAGGTCAGAAGAAAGAACTTGTCAGCCAGGTAGCAAATAAACACACATTTTGCCTTGTCTGGATCAATATAAGATACTGGATATTATTTAGTTCATAAAAGATAGATGTGGCATCATGGTGGTACTTTTTTGGCCTTGAAGTTCTGTGGTTGGAGGGGATCCTGTTTGTAGATGCCAGATGAGGGGGATGAATTCTACAGGAACAGGTAGTCTTCCTGCTAGGTTTTAACTTCTTTTTCACTTGTTTTGTATATCTTTCTTCTTTTATACTGTTTTCAGGTCCAGAGGGGAGCAACGAAGCTGATAAAGAGACTACAGGGAAAGTTTTAGGAAGAGAGGCTGAGAGAGCTGGGGTTGTTTAGTCTGGAGAAGAGGAGGCTCAGGGGGGACCTTCTCCCTCTCTGTAACTACCTGAAGGGAAGTTATAGACAGGTGGGTGTCAGGGTCTTCTCCAAGGCAACTAGTGACAGGATGAGAAGGCAGGGCTTGAAGTTGCAAGGGGAGGGTTAGGTTGGATGTTAGAAAGCCTTTCCTCGTGGAAAGGGTGATCAGACACTGGAATGGGCTGCTCAGGGCAGTGGTGGAGTCCCTATCCCTGGAGGTGTTTAAGAACAGGCTGTCTGTAGCCTTTAGTGCCCTAGCCAGGTTGATGTGGTGATGTTAGGTTATTGGCTGAGCTGGTCAAGTTCGGAGGTCTGTTCAAGGCTCGATATTTCTGTGATTCAGTTACCTATGTGAGTGTGAAATCCTGACGTGATGAAAGCTGCTTTTCCTACCAGTACAGCGAAAACTTAACTCTAGCTATTTGGAGTCTTTGAAGGACTTAAAATACACATATAGCATCATGATTTTTTTTCCTCTTAATGTCTTCAAAGAAGGCTTAAGTCAGATGAAAGTGTGAATCTCTGTGTATATGCTGCATGCATGTAGAGGTGTGCATGCCCACATGCACATTTATAGGTATATATGCATACATGTTGAGAATAACAGTCCTAAATTACTGGAGTTGTGGTTTGGTGAAATCTCTGGTTAGGGTATAGTCCGGAATAGGAGGAATAACAGAATAGGAAGAATAACAGAATAATCAGAATATTTAGGTCATATAATATTCACATCTTTTATGAAGATGTTTTTAAGGGCGCTTAAGGTTATTTTACTCTAACAATACATTTATGGAACATGAGTCTATTGCACCTGTCTTTCATTTGCCCAGTTTTAAAGAGAAGCTGAAATACCTAGAAGAAAAGAACCAGAGAAATGCAGGATCTGCAAGATAAAGCAGACGCTTACAAGTCTGGTTTGCCATCTGCTTTGTTTTGAACCAAGTACCTCTGTAGTCAGTCCAGACCAGCAGCATGCATGCTGTTTATTGACCGTGCCGCCTGTCTCTAATCATAGATATTCATTAGGAAAAAATCTAACGCATGTTCCATGCCTTATATATTGCTTAGAAGAGTCAGAAAGCAGTGATCATCTATTTTATTGAACAGACCTCAGTATTTTCAAGTAGGGGGTTGGAGGGAGAGGTGTGTTACAGTTTAAAGGCTTAATGTGTTAAAATAAATAAAGAAAGGTTTAAGCTGACACAGCTGGATGAGAGTGCAAAAGTGTTTGGAAGGCATTAACTCATCAAAGACTGGACTTTCTAAATAACTAGGAAATTACTAAATTACTGGAACACATTAGTGTGTTCATACTAAGCCTTTCTCACATGGTTATATGCTGAATAAAATGCTAGCATTTTCACAGAATCATAGAATCAATAGGGATTAGAAGGGGCCTCGAAAGATCATCTAGTCCAATCCTCTTGCCACAGCAGGATCACCTAGACCAAGTCGCACAGGAACAGATCCAGGTGGGTCTGGAACATCTATCTTCAGAAAAGGAGCCTCCACAACCCCCCTAGGCAGCCTGTTCCAAAGCTCTGTTACCCTCACTGTGAAGAAGTTCCTTCTGATATTTATACGGAACATCCTATGTTCCAGCTTGCACCCGCTGCCCCTTGTCTTACCACCAGATGACCTTGAGAAGAGCCTGGCTCCACCCTCCTGAAACCCACACCTTACCTATCTATAGACATTAGTGAGGTCTACCCTCAGTCTCCTCTTCTCCAGGCTGAAGAGACCCAGCTCCCTCAGCCTTTCCTCATAAGGGAGGTGTTCTACTGGTTTTGTTAATAACCTGAAATGTTTACCCCATTATTGTAAACTAATAAGAATATATGACATCAAAAACACTGTTTTGTCCAGGGTTTTTTTTAATTCTAAAATGCATTTGAAGAAAAGGCAAGAATTACCCTTTCCAATTGTAAACCTTACAACAGGATTTATTGCTACCATCTACTGGCTATTTAGTCCTCTTAAATTTTACTGAATTATAAGTATTGTGCCTTAAATGCAGAATAAAAAGAACACTAGGAACCTTATAAATTAATCAGCCAACATCAGACTATGTAATTGGGAGATTAGTAATATTTCAATTTCATTAAGTTGAACTTCAGTATGATGTTCCAGCAATGTAATTCAGTTACGAAGCTTTTAGAAGTGCCAACAGGAGAAAGCTCTAGCCAGTCCACAACTCTTTGTATGAAGATTCCAAGCACCAAATGCACACATACACCCTCTTTTATGTCTCAGAGGTAGGCTTCTTCCTGACAAGTGATGACCATTTTAGATAATTTCTCACTAATGCATCAGCATGTGGGGCACTGACGCCTTCCAACAGCAGGTAAATGTGGTCACACTTATTTTTCTTTCCTGAAGGGAGAGCCCCCCCCCCCCCAAAATGCTGAAAGAGAAAAGGGTGCTTCTGCTCACAGCTGAGGCAAGCAGCCAACGCTTCTGCTGAGGATGGCCTTAAACTAGTTGGCTAGATGGTAGATGATCAGTCCCACCAGCTTGGAAAGGAGCTGACATCAGACACTGCTGAAACACCCTCTGTTACACTGGCCAAAAGGCATCTGAAGGTGACCTCGAATTTAAGTGAGTCTCTAAATCACTTAAACTCCTTGCAGTAAAAATTGCTAAACTATAATGTTTTGAAGCATGGCCAGAGAAAGTCAGCAGATTAAGATAATATTAATTGAAATGTTAATGATGTCCACAGTGCAGATGGGCAAGGTGTTTACATATCTGAGTAGTTGCATGCCTAATCAGCAATATATTTCAGTGCATGCTAAAAATACTTAATGATACTTAAAGGTGCTTTGCTGGATAGAAGTGAGAGCACTCGGATTCCTCACTCTGGTTATTCAAGACCTTTCTAGAGCCAGAAACAAATGTATTTAGATTACAGCTCTGAGAACCAAACTCTGGAATAACTTGCTTAGCAACTAGGTTGTGAGCAAAGGAAGTTTATTAATAAGGTGATGGAAGAAATGGCTCAGCGCTCCCTTTTCTCTGCCTTTTCCCATCATCTGATAAAACCAGGAGACTCTTTAGGGGTGGAAAACAATGTTATTTAGCCACATATGGTTTTCAGAGATTTAATTTATGTAGAAAAATGAATTCCAATAGAAGGAACTAATCTATCACTTCATAAAATGCCATATTTATATAATCTGATACTAGCAGAGCTTACAGCTAAACTCCTCACAGACCCTATTTTCAGGTGCTCATTAGATAATTTTCTGTGGTTTGCCTTCCATTTCAGTCTGATTGTTTCAGCAACATTTCTTACCAAGCTTTCATGAAAATCAGGTAAGGCATGCTGGTTTTCCTGTGTTAAAATTGTAACAGAAGCTTGTCTGAGAATTTGTCAACCCTACGTATTGGAAAACCGAGACTTTTCACTTTGTATAGGTCATCCTGATAGTTCTGCTGTTGTTTCCATGAATGTGCCTACGTGAATGAAACTAGACAGGTAAGAGAATTCAGCAGAAATCTCCAGAGTGTGAATTTGCACTGAACATGGCCTGTCCCTGCAAGGTTTCAGTGTATATGAGGAATTAGTGATGTTCCCAGAGTGGAGAGCAGCTCAACATCATCAAGGGCTGAAGACTAGACTGTCTTCTACAGACACGGAGTGAGGAAATCTCTTGGACATTCCAGGTGCTCTCACTTAAAGACCTGCATACCATGTGGCTGCTCTGAGCTCATGAAAAGAAAAACCTACTATTCCTAGGCTGGGAAGGAGATGCCAAGCAACACTGAGAGAGAAACAAGCTGGAGGATGAGAACTGGAGCAATGGCAATGGGTAATGTAGGTGAGCATTTTCACACAGTAGAGCACATTAACTTCCACAATCTGCTCTTCTGGTTTGAAAATTACCAAATTTTCAAATATTATTTGTGGTGCTTTTACGCCAAAAAAGCATTTTATTTTGAAGCTGGTGGTAGCTTTCCTAGCAGACCTCCTGTGTCATTGGGGGGTGTGTGGGTGTGTGTGAGCAATGGCTCTCAATCCCTGCCCCCAAAGGGTGGAAGCCAAAAGAAGTCTCAGCCCAGCTGTAGCTCTGCTGCGGGGGTAGCCACAGCCCTCTTTTGCAAGGGAGCTCGAATGCAGAGAGGCTGAAGAGACAAGCCATTCTCTGTACCTGCAAACCCCTTTCTGTGGGGGTGAACCTGCACCTCTCCTCTCTTTCACTGAGGGCTCAGATACAGAAAAGCCACACCAGCTTGTTCCTGTCCTTGGCAATGGACCAGAGTAAGGGCAACTCCTCCAAAGCTGCCCTACAGTCTAAATGCCTTTCAAGATGCCAGCCAAAGGTGACCTCTTAACCGCCTACCTCCCTTGTTGCCTGAACACAGGTAAGAAGAAAGAAAGGCTCTGCATAAGGCCTGTTTTAAGCCCTTGGACGAGACCCTGAAAAGCCTGTTCACTGTGGCATGTGATCGGTGCCATGCTGGCTGTCTCCACTGGGCTGGCAAAAATCCTGTATATTCTGCCACTGACTGAGACTGAGAGAAGCCTCTACTAAGAGAGATAAAGAGGGATCACAAATACTGATCTCCTAGGCTTTCCTTGGTCCTGGAAACCTGTTGTATCCTCCATGTTTGATGGTGCTATAACCTCAAAGAAGAGCCCCGAGCCAACAGGAGCTAGAATTATGCCGGAGACGTCACAGAGTGCTGATGTCTGCAAGAGGATTGGAAAGGAATTTTTCCACAAGCGCCAAATGTATATTTTGTGCTGTATTCCTGCCACCCCACCCCACTCCCTTCACTTCTGGAAAGCGGGGTGTGAGTGTGTGTGGTGGCTGTTGTGGTTATGAGTGCAAGTACACCCTCTTGTCCCAGAGCTCTCATCTAAGGCCAAAACCTGGTGTGTTAGCTGTCTCCCATTTCTCTCAGAGTGTGTGTAAAGGTATTGTGATACAGTTTCTGTTTTACCTCTTTGATTCTTTTACTTATTTGGGGACTTTTCCTTTTCTTAATAGTGATGGGTCCAATAAACTGTTGTCTTTCTAGCAAAGTTGCCTCATTGCCTGTTGAACTCTCGGTGAGAACTGGTTGTTGTGCTAGAATTACAGGCACCAACCCAAGCCAATTTAGACCCTCTCCCTAAACCATTACATGTGCAAACAATATCTTGTTTAACATTACCTGTGAGACCTGGTGGGAAAATGTTAGTCACCTCCCAATTCAGTTCCTTGTTCCTACAACAAACAATTCCAAGTTACTCCATTTGCTCAAATGGCAGGGCTATGTGGGTTTGTGGCAGGTAAGCATAACCCTTCTCATGATTCACACTGGTGCTCAAATGGTGTCACACAAGGGAATCTGGAGTGGTTTTTGTTTCTGTGGGATGACACAAGGAATGACACACAAAATATGTGCACAAAGAAAGAGTTTTCGGATGTTTATGGTCCTCTGAATCACGACAAGCAGCTTCACACTCTCTATCATCCATGGATGGATTTTCTGGGTAAGCATGCCTGATTCTGCATGGATTACCTCGGGACACATCAGCAGAAAGTCAGTGCTGCCTGAACATTCTAAACCTGGTTTGCATGTCTTGGCATCTGGTGTTTCCTGTTCAGTTCTGAAGTGCAGAGTGAGCTTCATGGCTGAACAGCCTGATGAGATCTTGGGTGGTTTCATGCAGTGAAATTTAGTCATCTCTGCTCAGTAACCTTTAGTATTTCTATACCTAGATGTCATTAGGAGAGCCTTGTGTTTACAAACACAGCTAAGTGCTACTGGACATGTACTCTGCTGTGTGTGTCTTAGCCAGCAGCAGACATGGGTGCAGCAGGGCTGTTCACACATCCTTGTGCTTGGTCTCTTGAAGAATCACAGAATCGCAGAATGGTAGTGGTTGGATCTCTGAAGATCACCTAGTTCAACCGCCCTATTACCCAGGAACAACTAAAGGAGATCCCACAGGAACACATCCAGGTGCGTTTTGAGTATCTTCAGAGCAGGAGAATTCACAACCTCTCTGGGCAGCCTGTGCCAGTGCTCTTGACACCTTCACTGTGAAAGTTTTTAGTTGTGTTTAGGTAGAACCTCCCACACTCGTTTGTGCCCGTTGCCCCTTGTCCTGTCACCGAGCACCATCGAGAAGAGCCTGGTCCCATTACCCAAGACACTCGCCCTTCAGATACTTATAAGTATTTATTTATTTACGTGATCTCTCCTCAGCTGCCTCCTCTCTAGCCCCAGCGTCTCATCACAGGGTAGATGCTCCAGACCCCCATTATCTTAGCGGTGACCTCCCGGCAGAAGACAACGGCAGTCAGAGTGTCAGAGCCACTGCGACGTTCCTCCTGCCTCCGAGCCTTGTGTCCCTCTGTCCTCACCTGGACACCCCCTTCCTCAGCAGAAACCTCATACCGCTTCCCTAGACTCTGTCGTTCACTAGTGCCGGGGCGATGCAGAAAGCGAGGCTGGACCGGTAACGGAGAGACTGCAGACCACGCCGCGCTGGGCTGGCGGGCAGCGCCGTCCCGCACCTTCGTGCCCCGCCCCGCTCACGCCCGCCAAGTANGAGCGCCACATCCTGTCGTGGGGACTGGGGGAACCGGCCCGGGGCGACCGCCGGGGCAGCGAGAGGTGGGTGCAGGTGAGGGGGCGGCGGGGGCGCGGCCCGGGCGTGGCGGGATGAGGCGCCGANGAGCCTTGCGGGAGCTTGTGAGGGCCGGCTGGTCGCGGTGCGGTTGTTCCTGTTGTTGATGGTTTGTCCTGTCTTGTCACGCTTCGACAGCGGCGGAGCTTGGAGAAGAAGGGGTTCGGTGAAGAATGGGGAAGCAGCGAACGCAGCGGTGAGGTGCGGGGTGTCCGGCCGTCGCCTGTGTCCTTTCTCGTCGTGGAACCAGCAGAGGAAGATGTGAATCTTCACCCATCCGAGCAGAGCTATGTGCTGAAGGTGGAGATTCTGACAAAATGGGATCACTGGTGCTGGCTGCGACTTGCTTTTTGCTTCTCTCTGTGGTGCGAGGGCACAGCTTATTCACCTGTGAGCCAATTACTATTTCCCGGTGCTCAGAAATGCCTTACAACATGACTTTTTTCCCGAACATCATGGGACACTATGATCAGGATACGGCTGCTCTCCAGATGGAGGTAAGTTCTGGCACCCCTGCTGTAGCAGGTAAATACATTCAGGGAGGAACAGCCCAGTTTTGTTGCTGAGCAGTGGCTGGGGTTGTCTGTTGCTCCAAACAATTCAGGAAAAGTTTAGTGACTAGATGCTTCTTTACAACGTTTTGTGAGTGCATTGTTGTTGTAGGGTCGGTCAAGCTGTGTGTGAGGGGGCTGTGGACATCCTCTCCCCGACTCTGTGCTTTGTATCAAAGTGGAAGCGGAATGGGTGTATCACAGCAGTGTGGCTATTAAGAGCTCCTTGGCAGAGCTGGTCACATACAGCACCTCACTGATACACAGAGGAATTCTTTAAATGCTCTGGGGCAAAGCTTATCATACCCTGGCCAGCCTGAACTCAGTGCAAAAGTAATGTTTAGAAGTTAGTCTTTGTTCCTCCCTTAGCTTGCACCTGATAAGGAGAGGTACATAAACTTACTCTTAGCTCTGTTTTGTGTTACGGCTTTTGCATTCTGTTGCCCTGTGACCGGATGCTGAAACTTTTGGCTGAAAAGACAAGTTTCATTTTTATTGATTAATTTTTTTAAAACAGAAAACAAATGCTTTTTGTACCCAAACTAGCTGTTAACACATGGTTCCCTTGTGAATATGCCACCTTGTGGAAAGGCTTTGCCGAGAGCAATAGCTATAAAGAGCTAGAGCCTCTCTGGGTGAGAGGCTTGTAAAACAAGTTTTAAACCTGTTTTAATAATGGTATTTCAGTGGTAAGAGAAGGGGGAACAACTTAACACAGGTCTTGAAAAACTTACTGTCTTGTGTTGTACAGAAAGTGAAACAGAAATGAGTTGAAAATGAAGAAGCTTCTGGTTTTAGAGAAAAAAATGATAGTATCAGAGTGGGGCTGCTATTACTGAAATCTTGTTTGCATGTTCTTTACCGAGTTTGGAGGAGGAGTCTGGTTCAGTTGCCAAAGAGCTTTTTCAGTGTTGCTTGAGATAGTCAGGATTCCCTGTTTGACCTCTAGCTGCCAGTCTGGAAGGGCACAGACTTCGGTCTTGTGTGTTGTTTGCAGTCCAGTGCAGATGTGGAGGAAATTTTGCTATCAAATACTAAGATGTGTATGAAAACAGCTGAATTTTGTTGCAGATCTTGGATCGATTGTGGACCTTTAAATTGTAGGGCAAGTTATAGATGAAACCTGTAAACTCTGTGCATGCCTTCTCCAGTCATCATTTGTCAGAAATGCTTTTTGCAGCATCAGCTGCTTTATCTCATCAGGTGTGCTGCTGGTTCTTGGTGTGTCTTAATGTCAACTGCGGAGCCAGCTTTTGTCAGTATTTGTGCCTTCCAGTCATGCTGCTGTTACAGCAGAGACCACAGAGCCCTTTTTATTAGTCTGCTGTGAGTGACTTTTCTGAACTGTCAGTAATGTGTGCCCAGAGCAGGCCTTCTGTGTGGGAGGAGTTCCTTATGGAAAGTGATCGTGGCTTACCTGCTCTCACATAGCTGCTTCATAAGAACTGTGTAGTAGTGAGCAGTTTTTCCATTTTCTCTTTCCATCCTGTATGGCTTACAAGCACTTCTGACTGCTGCACTGGCTGACGACTGCCCAGCCAACTGACTGGATTGGATGTGGAACAACAGTGCCTATTAAAATGTGATTTCCCTACCCTGTTTCGGTTGCTTCCTAGCGTCCTTGTCATTGCAACTCTCTGCACTCTAATTTTGTGTATCTCCCTACTCTAGGGTTGTGCAGACATTTCTAAACTACCTCATGTACCCGTGTGCTGATCTGCCTGATCTCTACCTTATGATTCAGCAGTGCTGATTGACTGCCTGGTCAGACTAAATCTTACAGACAGCTGCTTTACTGGTGAAAGGGCAAGGAAGCTTCCTCCCAGTATGTATGTAGCTTCTGTTGAATCTGTTGCTAGCGGTTAGGTTGGTATTGATATGGTAAGTTTATGGTGGTTCATTGCTGAACCCTTTTTTTCCAAGGGAGACCTGTGTGTACCAATGTTGCTTACGCATTTGAATGTGATTCTGTATGGCATTCAGTAATGGCACCAGTATAGTTTGTCCATGGCTGATTGCAGCAGGGAAACTTCTTAGGATTGTAAAAGGATTCTGCGTTTCAGGGAGCTTGGCGTTGCAGCAGGGGAGGAGGAGCTATTGACTTCTGGAATATTGTTTAATTTCACTTTGCAGGAATAAAAAGGCAGCGGGTTGGGAGGTGGAGGAGACTTGTGTTGTTTTAAGAGCTTGAATTTTTCTGTAATTGGTAGTCCAAACTTTGTTCATACCAAAGAAAGAATTTTAATAGTATGTTGGCTAAAACATCTTTCTTTTGATCCTCAGCAGGAATGCTTAAAGGCTTTGGTTTTTTAATTCCTCTTCTTCCCCCTCCCTCCTTCCCTGCCCACAGCCTGTTCTTGAGGCTGGGCATGGGCTTCAGATGTAAACACTGTGTTTAAGATTAAAGCTTGTAATATTTTCCGCACTTTATCTTAACTGACTCTGGGCAAGTTGCTCAATCGTGCAATCCCAGGGCACATGGTGGAGACTTCTTCAAGCAATGTCAATACTTTGTGCAGAAGGGGCCTTGGTGCTAGCACTGTTTTCTGCTTCTGTACTTGCCTTCTTGTCAAGGGGAAGAGTCTCACCTGAAGGTGAGGCTCGCTCTGCAGAACTGTGATTAACTCTCTGCTAGTCAAATTCTCAAGACTTGTTCTGCTGTGGGGAGTTGTGTGTAGAAAGAAGAGCTGTGCTTTCCATTTGCTGGACCACAAAGGCTCCTGTACAGTGTCTCCACTGTCTGGAGAAATGTTAAATTGGCATTTCTGAGATAGTCTCTTGATAGTAATTAACCCTTCAGGAGAGGACGTTGTGGAGTTGCGCTCTCAGGTGGTGCCTGTCCCCTAGAGTATCAGCTCAACCATGGTCTTACATTTCTGTCTTGATTTTCAGCTCCTTTTAACGCTGGAGTATAAACTAGGACACTAAACTGACTGGAGCAGGGAGACTATTTTGTGGCCTCTGTTTTGGGTGTTCTGATTAGTAATGATCATTCCTTGGGATCTAGTTTCTACAACAGAAAATTAATCATTTCCAGTTTCTCCCTCCTTCTCCCTGCAATTAATTTTGATAGAGTTTAGACTACTAGAGCTTTACTTCGTATCTGGATTAGGTTTTGTCTTATATAAGAAGTAGTGGTTTTAGGAAAGTAAAAACACTTGAGTTGTGGTGTAAAATGTAGTGTTCTGTGTATGTTAGCTAAGCAGCTGTGTGACAGTGGAATCCAGTTATTTGCAGATGCCTGTCATGTCTGTGCCTGAGAGCAGTTTAACACCACTCGTGTTACTACTAGCTGGAATTGGGAGGTCAAAGGGTTTGTCTGGCTAGGAAAATGGATGAACACATCAGAAGAGCTGGTTCATTATGTCTGTACATACTTGAATAGGTGTAACTCCCTCTCCTGGTTATCCAGAAAACCAAGTGACTGACTTCTAATTTCCAAATGATTCCTATTTTGAGTATCCTGGAATAGATTGCCAACATGAGGTGTTATTCCATCAAGGCGGAGAGTGTTACTGTGGTGTGATTTTATTATTTTTTTTTTTCTGTACCTCTTCATCTGTTTTGCTGCAGTTCTGGAATAGGTACACCCTAGACAAGCCCTCAAGACTTCCTGACCTGGTTAAGATCCATGGGTCTGTAGAAGTACAAAGGCAAAAAGGCTTGCCAGTGAGGTTTTTAAAGCAGACTATACAAAACGCTGGAAAATGTCCCACAGAGAACAATAAAGTACCTCAGAGAGACTGGAAAAGTGATTCACTAGTGAGTTTTCCATTCACTTGTGAGTTCATGACTGCGTGCCAGATATTGTGTCTGTGTCTATGGAGAATTCATTGTCTGCAGCAGTGAGAGAGACTGTATGGAAGTAGGGTCAGTTTAAACTGACAAAACCAGCTGGAGTGATTAAATACATTCAGAAGCTTAATACTGAAGTTCTGACAGTTACAATTTTTAATGGAATCACTTAATTGCAAGTTTCCGTTTAGTGGAAGCCATTATTTCAATATGAAGATCAAGAATGTGGAAAGCTGGTATCTGCCATGCTTAAATCCCTAATGGGGATGGGGGTGACCGGGAGTTATACCCACACACAGTGAGGAGGAAGTTGCCCACCATCTGATTTGGCTTTTTGGGGAAATAAGTGCTGCTTGCATAGAAGATTGCTATGGGGATGTTCAGTTGTGAACAGAAACCTCTACAGACAGTCCTGTCCCTCTTGCTTGGTGTAACACATGAGCCACAGGTACTTAAAATCCAATGCGTAAATACTTCTGCTTAGGAAAGAAACCATTGTCCTTTGTCTGCCTGTTTTGTCCCTGCTGGAGAAGGGTTGTGGAGCTGTGGAGGGCATTGACCCAAGGGAATAAGCACAAGCAACTCTTTAATTCCTATTTTGTTTGTAACATCTCTGCTGTTTCCTTGTATCCCTGGTAGGAAGGAGCAGGGAAGTTTGTGTAAGACCTGGGAGTTCTAGTGTGGAGTACATCCTGCATTGCTTAGGACAAGCTGAGGTAGCTCTTCTAGCTTATCAGAACAAAGGGGTGGTCAGAAGATACACTGGTGGTTAAACAGCTAAACTGCTGTTTGTTGAAGGAAAGTTGGTGAGTGTCAAATTCTTTTTTCATGTGTTGCATGTTGGAAAGCTTTGGCTATGGGGTCAAAACCATATGAATTGGACACATCTGCCTTAGTTTGTGTACTACCTTATGAATTTGGGAAGTGTGTCTTGATTTTGTACTCCCTCGCTCTCAGGAGTTTCAAAGAAATGCAAGTCATCATTAGTTCTTACAGCAACACATTTACAAACTGTCTCTGCTGGTTCCTGTGGGTGCACTAAATTGCAACTACTGAAGTGTGTTTATTACCTCTGGTACCTAGCCCTTCATCATCAAGGGTGATTAACTTGTGCATATTGTCTGAAAGGAGACAAGCCAACATGAGTAATCCTGTTCCACTGGCTTTCAGCTTATCAGTCATCTGTAAGATCTAGTGCTGCTTTCTCTGAACAGCATTCCTTCTTCACCTGTGACTACTACTGCCCTGCTCCATGTTCTAAAAAGATACTACTGAGTAGAAAGCATGGGGATCCCAAGTAGTGCTGCTCAATGAGGAGAGGGTGGTAGTTACCCTGTAATAACTGGGATTTGTTGAGGCGGTGGCCTGTGATTCCCGAACCCTCATCCTTGCCTGTGTTCAGAGATTGTCTGTGCTAGTGAATAATTTGGTGCTACAGGACTGGGACCCTAGCTGACGTTGCTGGCGCGCTTCTTACCTGTCTATTGTACAAGACTAAAGGGGTTTACTCTGGACTTGCTGTAGGCCAGCCCTACTCTGTGTGACATCTGAGGTTGTCCTACAGATTGTCTTCCACAGTTTTTTCAACAGCAGCCCTTTCTGGCACATGCCATGGTATGCCACTGTTGGTTTCCTACAGACCTAAGTCATAGGGCTGTAGGGAGCCCAGGCCCCTATGACCCACAGGTGGAGGTGGAATGCGAGTTTCTTTTTCTGTTTGCAAGATGGGTTTGATGTTCAGGATGACATCTTGGCTGCAGATTATTATGTCTGTTGATTAAGACAAGAAAGCGAAAATCCTCCAGGAGAGGAGTAGCATGGAATAAGGAATGTGGTCAGGTGTCATCACTTTCTGCTCTGGTGTGACTACACAATGCTTAAATATGACCATTTCCAGCAATACTGTTGTGTTGTCCCTTTACAAAGGAGAGGGTAGAAGTATTTGCAGCACAAATCTTGCCATATTGTTCTCTCTCCTGCTCTTT
Organism: Upupa epops; assembly: GCA_013397515.1. NCBI lineage: Eukaryota > Metazoa > Chordata > Aves > Bucerotiformes > Upupidae > Upupa > Upupa epops. Next base: position 16,385 of record VZRI01011322.1, read on the forward strand.
GCTGTTGATTCACCAGCCCTTCGGAGCAAATGTCATTGCTTTGTCTCCTGTTACACCTTTGGACCTTTTCTGTGCATTCTGTGCCCCAGGATTGCTGCATCACAGTAGCAGTTTGCTGGCCAGAGGAAAAGATGTGTATGTCTCTCCTCCTAATCTCAAGTGGAGACTTGGTTCTCTCCTCTTAGCTGTGAGCAGGGAAGGGGTGCTTAAGAGCTGCAAAGCCACTGCTATAAATGGGAGGAGAGAAACTTGCTGTGATAGAGGCACAGGGGACAGGCCTGGATAACCAGTCTATGCAGGATGGAAGGGATGTCCTTACCAAAGATACCTGCTCCTTTCCATCACTGTAGTTAGGCAGGTGAGAGCTACCCGGGGGTGAAAAAGTAATTTATCTTTCCTGTGCTTAAGATCCTGGTAGGACAAGTTCTTTCAGAGAACAACTACATCCTTCTCACTTTGGTCCATGCTGTATTCCCCAGGGGGCCTGCTCAACCAGGTTTCTTCAATGTCAAGAACTGCTGGCATAAAGCACTTAGTGGCCAAACTCGGTGGGGAGCCCTTTTGTGTATTTGGGTATCTGGGATTTGGAGGAAGGAAGAGGTGATTGTAAGGTAATGGGGTAAAGCAATTGGCCTCTTTCTTTCCTACAGCTGCTTCATTGATCCTTTAAGATTTGAGTAATTATTTTTAATATTCTTTAAAAGTAAGTTGGTTTTCTTGCCTCTCAGGTTGGCCTATCAGAATAAATACAAATAGAGAGTTAAATAACAATTAATAATTAAAAGTCATTTAATTAAGATGCATACATATGTCTAGAGAGCAAAAACATGTAACTGCTGAACTTACTGTGTTTTAAGACATTTTATTTTTATCAAAAGAAGTAACTGGACAAAAATGCCATGAAGGATGTGAAAGAGAAGAACTGTTTCTCACAGGTACTTCAGAATTAATTATCAATGCTGTATTTTTTTAAATGAGATTTTTATGTTGAACTTTTAAAATTTCTCAAGTGCTGCTTTTCCTATTACATTAATGATCTATTCTGAATAATATTTCATGTTTTCAAGCTGCAGTGAAGGGGACAACTATAAAACTGAGTTCCAAGTGGAAGTCCTACTTTTCTGATTTGCATGCACACTCATCTACCCAGAAGCGTTTGACTCTAGATCAAAAGTTACAGCAGATGCTAAGTACATAGAACATTGGCTATGCGGTGAAAGCTTCCCAAACACAAACAAACTGAGGCTGCCATCCAGTTTACCATCCAGTTTTCCATTGTTCTTCTGAATTTGCTCTGTTTTGTGGTTCAGTCTCGTGGGTCAGTTGTTCCTAATGCTGTGTCTGAGTTGTTGATCTGTGTTCTGTGTTACTGGGTCAACCCACATGAATGGCAGAAGTAACTTGTGCAGATTTTCAAGGGACTAACCTGGTCTATTTGAAGTGTAGGAAAGCAACTGGTACTGTACTGCATGAAAACTGTTACAATTTCTAATTTCTTGTAAACTTTCACTAATCCACCTGGTTTTTATGAGGAAGAAAAATCAGTTGGGTGTACAGACAAATCAGAGGACTAAGTTCAAGCCCAGGAAGGTGCAGTTACCTCTCTCATCACCTCCAGTCCTTACCTTGATTTTCTGATTTCATTCTTTCCACTTGATCACTGCTTGAGACACTGACACAGTGCTTGGCTGGCCAGGGGACAAGCCAGTCTTGAAAATGAGATACAGACAAGAAGCCAGCAGATGCAGTTATTTTTAGTTTTGTTGGATTTGGGAGGCTGAGGGTGGCAGTTTATTATTCCCTGTTAGCATTGGAATTACTTTTTAAATCGGTAGACTCCCAAACTTCACTCCTAAACTTGTCCCAGCTAACCATAAGCTGGCTAGCCCAGATATGTGAAGAGTGGAAAAACGGATGCCAGCAAAAGCGTGGTTCTTTGTAGCATTTCGTCAGGCCCTGTGGGCTGAGCTTTGAGCCAAAGCTGTCTCTCCAAGGTAGGATCAGCAGCTGTGTAGAAATGGCACCTGGCTGGGGTGCTGGGCTGTGCAGAGCTGGTTCAGATGCCTTGGCATCCACAGGACTGGCTGTTTTGCTGTTCTGTTAACTGTGGCAGTAAAGGATGACAAATGCTCTGAGGTCCTCCCAGTATTAGCATGTCTTGGGTTTAGAAAAGGGTAGTTAAATAACTTGTGGGGAAGAGGGCTGATGGTCCATTCCAGGCTGAGTTGGAGGTGGCAGCTGAATCTCTACCTGTAGATTGCAAGGCTTGGTGGCACAGAAATATCTTTTCGCTTTTCTCTGTTGATTCTGTATCACCTTATTTAAGTTCTTAAATTCCCAGTGGAACAGGATCCTCAGTTTCTGTCCCAGAGCATACCAGTTGATGTGCTACTGACTTAATCCAAACCTGGATCACTGAGCATGTAGAGAAGCAGGTTGTTGCATAAACACTGCCTTGGAGCTTGGTGTTAGCCACTACACTTTTAGCGATTGTACTGTTTGATTCCTTCCCTCTTGAGTATTTTCCTTAGAGGTGATCTCTGCTTCCTAAACTCTGTGCCTTAAACTCTGGTGCCTTTAATTGTGGACATCAGATCTGGAAACTGCTGTGAGGATGTTGTGAAGTGCCTGGAAGCCAGGTGTCATGGGTTTCAGTTGCAATAGCCAGTCCCTTTGTGGGTCTGGCTCTTTAGTCCACTGCAGAAGATTGACTGCAGATTCCCTGAGGAAATCAATCCTTTCATGACTGAGATTTTCTAGGTTTAGTTTATGTGTGAACCAGGCAAGGAAGAAAATAGGGTGCAGGGCTGCTGCTGTGGCAACTTTGCTAAAGTGTGGTTCCACACTCACAAACACAGGGAAACATGAGTCTGACCAGACTTTCTGGGAAGCAGAGCAATAAGATTTCTGCTGGAATTCCCTTCAAAGGAGGAGATTTTTTTGATAGGTACCAGGCAGTCTATCACCAGTATTACTAGTAATCCTCTAAATTGTATTTGACACAAAAAAAAAATAATTAAAAACTCAATTTATTCCTGTAGTACATGGCAAATACATGAAGGATTGAAGATTGTTTTGAGGTACTGCAGCAACCACAGTCTGTATGTAATGAAGCTCTGTCTAGACTTGAGATGTTTGAGAGCATACAGTAAACTTTCCTTAACTTGTATCTGTCCTTTATGTGCTCTATATGATAACACTATATATAATTGATAACTTTGTATAAAACTTCAGTTCTGCAATGCTTGAGAAAACTTTGTCCTGTTTGGTTTGGACTGTAAATTGCGGAGGTTGCAGTATCTATGGTTTAGGTCAAGCTATAATTTAGGCTGGACCACAAGAAGCAGTGAATTTTGGTAATAAGCTCTTTCAGAAAGTATTGGAATGTATGTACTTTAATTTTCCTCAGAATAACTTCTTAACAAGATGCAATATTGCTGATTTTATTGTTTCTAGCCTTTAGTTAAAAAATACAGGGATATATATGTTTTTATTTTGCACTTAAACATACTTAAAGGGAAAACATGGAACTGAACGGTTTTACTACAGGATGAAATTCTGCAGTTGCTCATTAATACAAAACAGCCTGGAGTCTGTGGGAGTCCATGGAAGTGGAAAGCAGGGTCACAGAATAATAGAGTTATTGAGGCTGGAAAAGACCTCTGAGATCATCCAGCCCAGCCCATGGCCTAACATCACCACTATCAGCTGGACCAGGGCATTCAGTACCACATCCAATCTGTCCTTAAATACTTCCAGGGATGGGGACTCCACCACCTCCGTGGGCAGCCCATTCCAGTGTCTGATCACCATTTCTGTGAGGAAGGGCTTCCTAACATCCAATCTAACTCCCCTGGCAGCTTCAGGCCCTGCCCTCTCGTCCTGTCGCTGGTTGCCTGGGAGAAAAGCCTGACTGCCACCTCTCTATAACTTCCCTTCAGGTAGTTATAGAGCATGGTAGGGTCCCCCACTGAGTTTTCTCCACACTAAATAATCCCAGCTCCCTCAACCTCTCTTCCTAAGACTTTCCCTCTAATTCCTTCACCAGCCTCATTGCTCTCCTGTGGACCTCCTCCAGTACCTCACATCTTTCTTGTCACCTGCTTTGTCCCTGTGGATGCTGTCAATTGCAAGTTTAGTGCCCTGTTGTGGTGGAGGAGTAGGTTTTTGAAGTGTGTGGGGTTTGTTTTATGTTTTGTTGAAGTGCATCAGTACCTTGCTACCATGCTGACCTTTGAAAACCCTCCCCCACATGCCTTGTTCTCATCTTGGTTGGATTTCTGACTAAAATCTCATTCATTCTGCTGGTTCCTCCCAAGGGAAGGACAGGACAGGGAGAAACCTGTTGTTAGTTTTGTTTACAGGTAGACCCTTTCTTTGCAGGTAAATAAAACATCAATATTTACCATCTAGCCCCTTCCCCAATACCAACTAAACCGGTGCTGACACTAAATTGCTCTGACAGATGTCTCTTCTCACAGGTGATCAGCAATAGAACAAGAGGGAAGGGCTTCAAACTGCACCAGGGTAGGATTAGGCTGGACATTAGGAACAATTGTTTCACAGAAAGAGCAGTCAGACTTTTGAACAGGGGGAGGGGGTTGAGTCTCTATCCCTGGAGGTGTTTAAAGGTTGCTTAGATGTGTTTTTGGGGGATCAGGTTTGAGTGAACTTTTTAGAGTAGCTGTGATAGCTGGACTTGATTATCCCAAGGGTCTTTTCTAATATGAATGGGTCTATGATTCTGGAAAATTCCCGATAATTTCAAACAGCTACTGTGAAGGTTCGGACCTGAATATATAGATCAGTGTCTTGCATGTGTAGGGTGAATGATGCTGAAAAGTTTGCAATTATACTTGTGAGAAATATGTTGAACATTTAGGTGATGAGTGATTCAGCTTATGGAACGGTTGCACAGCCTGGGTGCCTGGCTCGTTTAGCTTAGGTTGACTCATGAAGTTCTGTCTAACCCACTGAGTGTGCAGTGCAGGACCTTTATGCTGCTGGTCAGTCTCTGAGCCACTGGTTTTTGGATCAGCTGCCATCTAACTTTGTCTTCTAAACAGTGGTGCTTCAGGTGCAGACTGTTGCCAACTCTGACACCTGTATGACCTGCTTGGAACTGTTCAGCTTCTCAGCTGTGGGAACTTAAGCTGTTCCCACTTTCTGATCAGAGCATTTGAAAGGCCAAGTTTACATTGGCTTCTGAAAACAGCAGTAGTGTTTGGTTCACTTGCTTGTTGCTCCATTTTTTGTTTGTTCATTTTTCCTTCCTTCAGCTCATGGAACTCTAGCTGGTTCTTGAATAGGAAACTTAAGACTGTTTTGTCTTTTAAACAGCACGTGGAACCTACTTTCCCCTCTGACCAAAGATTTAATTCTTATCTCTGTGAATGCTAAACTGCTTACATTTTACAAATGTTTGGCAAGTTTTTAGTTGAACCCTGAGTGCTTTAATTTGCCTTAGTTTTTCTGGTGAAAGCTGCACAAAGCGATACTGCTTTGTTTTCAAGCAGTTTTATTATAATAGAAGCCAAATCCATGTGCTATCAATGGCTTTTGTTTACCTGTATCATATTAGGATGCATTAATGTGTCTTAAGCTTAAAATACCACAGAACAGAATCGCAGAACTGTTTCAGCTGGAAGAGATAATCAAGTCCAACCTTTTCCTAACCGTATTGGTACCAGTAAACTCTGTCCCCCAACGCAACATCTACCCTTCTTCAACACCTCGAGGGATGGGGACTCAACCCCTTCCCTGAGCCGGCTGTTCCAATGCCTGACTACTCTTTCAGTAAAGAAATTCCTCCTGACATCTAACCTGAATCTCCCCTAATGCAGCTTAAGGCCATTTCCCCTCATCCTATCACTGGCCAGTAGAGAGAACAGATCAACCCCTGCCTCTCTACAACCTCCTTTCAAGTGCGAATATATATGTTTATATTCCTGTCAAAGAATTTTTTGAAGAGCTACCCATGTAGCTTAGAAAATATAGATGGTGACTGATGATTTAAGCTAGCAGCAATAGGCAGTTATTACCCACAGCTCAAGTAGTGACATGGAGTGTGTGGGCCCCCCAAAATTAATTTGTTCTATTTTCACTGGTAGTNACGCAACATCTACCCTTCTTCAACACCTCGAGGGATGGGGACTCAACCCCTTCCCTGAGCCGGCTGTTCCAATGCCTGACTACTCTTTCAGTAAAGAAATTCCTCCTGACATCTAACCTGAATCTCCCCTAATGCAGCTTAAGGCCATTTCCCCTCATCCTATCACTGGCCAGTAGAGAGAACAGATCAACCCCTGCCTCTCTACAACCTCCTTTCAAGTGCGAATATATATGTTTATATTCCTGTCAAAGAATTTTTTGAAGAGCTACCCATGTAGCTTAGAAAATATAGATGGTGACTGATGATTTAAGCTAGCAGCAATAGGCAGTTATTACCCACAGCTCAAGTAGTGACATGGAGTGTGTGGGCCCCCCAAAATTAATTTGTTCTATTTTCACTGGTAGTGTAAGAGATGGTTGACATTACATTCATGTTTGTGAGCTACACCCACTTTTGTGTTTTGTAGCTTTGCTGTAAGTAGCAACATCTAGCAGACGTGTAGCAACAAGATGTGGATGTTTAAACTGCCTTAGCTTCCTGCAAAATAGCTTCTGAAGCTTTACATACCGACTTAAAAGGGTCTTTCACTCGCCTTTGATCTAAATGCCTCGATGTAGCTTCCAATAGGAAGAACCTAGTCTTTTCTCAAACTTGCTTTGAATCTAAATGAACTTGGAAATGTCATCCTTCGTTTAGTTTTAGTGTTAGGGGCATTTATTTATCATTACTTAATTAGTTGTGCATTAATTAGAAGTCAGAGATTGTTGGCAGCTGATTTGCTGTGGCCATCAGCAAATTACCACCCTTGCCAGCCCATCTAGGTGTTGTTGTATGAAGGCGTTAGTCTCTCTGGTTGTGATGCTTATCATGTTCTCATCCCTTCCAGAATGACCCTATTGAAGGGAAAGTGTAGGATTAAATCAACCATGCCATATATCTTTCACTGTTTTTAATTGAAACGGATTTAGCATTGTTAAAAAAAAAAAACGGATACAGGTACTGGGAAGATTTAGATTGTTAGAAAGGCTCTCTGAGTGTGAAGAGTAATGATTGCCTGTTCTTTTTACACCGTTTATCTACCCAATGGCTGACAGCAGCTGTTGTTCCTAAATACAACATGTGGAAGCATCTAAGTCTCTTATGTTTAGCAGTTTTACTTTAATTGTGCAGTGACACTTGCTGGACCGCAGTTGTCTTTTTAAGTTTGGAACTGTAGATTATTAATCATGCATCGGCTTAGAAGGGACCGTTCAAGGTCATCTAGTCCAACCCCAGCATTAACTAGTAATGAATTATTAATCATTAAAGAGCAAGAGAGTTGGACTTGATGATCCTTATGGGACCCTTCCAACTTGAGAGATTTTTGTGGTTGTAATCTTTTAGGTGAGGTGCTGTTTCCTGTAAAGCAGGTGAATGATTCCATTAATACCGATATGTATCTTTAACACAGGTAGGAGCACAGGGTGCAGAGCACAGCACCAATGTAGAAATTCAGATTTCAGCCCTCGATTGCTTGCAACAGTGACGTGCAGTTGTGTAAGGGACAAGGCTGCAATGTTGTTGCTTTAGGTCATGAGATTCATATAAAACCATGAAATAGTTTGGTTAACTATTTATTGCTTACCACAAAGACAGCTTGTGTCTCTCATTGTTTAACTTGGTTAACCTCGCCGTTAGCTAGATTGACCCAGCTAACCTAGGGTAGCTAGACCTCAATGGTTAGGAGAGTAGGTTGTTTGTCTGAAATAGCTGGCTCTGAAGGCTGAACAAAGGCTCTGATCCTCTGTGTATCTGGGCCGTTCAAGATGTTTCCTGTCTCTTACAATCGAGGTTTGCCACAGCTGATTGTAACAAAGACCTTCATGTTTTGATCCACTATTTTCTATATTTAAATAGTTCAGTGATATTAATCAGCGGAGTATAGCAGAACATTTTCACTCACTTGTTTTGACATAATGTTAGTATGGAGACATCTGATCGTCTTTGGGTAATGTTCCTCTAGGATAAAACTGAGGTGATGCAGGACAAAGCATCTGCACAGTCTGCCTGGAATAGTGAGCTGCTTTCTGTTGGACTCGTAAGCCTAAGCACAAAACACAAAAGCATGCTGAGCAGAAGATTCACTTAAGTCTAGGTTGCAGTTTGTTGTTGACAAACACAATTAAGGGTTATGTGTTCAACCCAGATGTTCATTTTGTGCTCTGCACTGCTTGGTTTCACACTCAGTTGTGGTGGTGTTTGTAGGACCATTCCATAACTGGAGTTCTAAGATAGTTTGGCTTTGCCTCTGGAGAAAACAGAATGTAGAGATACTTCATAAAGAATCTAGGACTTACTAAACGGGATGTTGTTTTTTCATTCAGTGCAGAGGATATTCTTGCTGGCTGGTGATGTTCTGTTCCCTTTGATCATTTGGCTGTGTTCACAGATCACACTTGGGTGCATGCTTGCTTCTTGGGACTCATTTCAGACTGTTTTGCACTGAGAGGTTTCTGTACAAGGATATGTTGGGGCTTGAGTGGCTTTGGTTGATTGATACTATATTCTGGTTTGCCTCATATTTACTGGGTTTTGTTTCCCATTGACAGGAAGGTAAGAATTTCTAATTTTGGGTTTATATTCTTGCTTTTAAGAGAGTCTGGTTTCATGCTGCCTTTAGTGTGCCATCACCAAACCTGCAAGTTTTCAGTTCTGTTCTTCACGTGAGAGGGGAGTGGTTGCTAAGGCAAGAAATGCCACATGCTTTGGTCTCTTGGAGGAGCCTATTTTGTGGAATTGTGCAGATTCTTAGTTTCCTGAAGAGGCAAGATTTGGAGAGTGATCTCAGACACCAGCTTGTGCATGTGTGCAGGTTACGCAGCTATGACCAACTGGATAAAAATGGTTAATGGTTGGGACAACCAATGCAGCCTTAAGGCAACTGGTTCTTAATATCAGTGAGCTAGTGTTAGACTTTCTCCTTACAAGCTATACAGCTGGACCTGGGTTTTGGTCAGATTTTGCTCTTCTTCTGGTTCATTTGGAAAGGCAGACCTCTTATTTTCTAAAATGAAACCTTTCTAAATTGGCTGGCTGGAAGGGAAATTCTCATTTCACAGACATAATGGGTGGTAGAGTTCCGGGCACAACTCACTTCCCCTTTTGCTGTTCTTAAGTGGTTAAGAAAGCAGTTTCTGAAATGAGTTTGTAGTTTACAAATTCCATTTGTGTGTGCTTGAGGCAAAATTTTACCCTTTACAGAGTTTAAGGGTTTTTTTGGCTGAGGGGAACTCAATACCTGTAAAATCTATAGGAGATTTTTGAGAGACTAAGTATTTTTGGAAGAGGAGATTCAGCCATTCGATTTTTCAGAAAGACTGGTATGGTAATAGCCTATGCTTTTAAATAGCCTATCTGGTAACTCCATGAGGACTGTCTTCTCCAATGCCTGCCTAAGAAACTAGAAGAAAGGCCAAATAAAATGTTTTCACAAGGAACAGTATTAAATCATTAGCTGATAGCTATGTCCTCTACCAGATTCAAGACTGGAGAGGTTCCCTTTGACACCTGTATTGAAACCTTCAATATTCACCTATACCCTTAATGAGCTGGGAGAGGTATAGAGAATGAATCTGCTAAGAAAACAAAAACCACTAAAGAGATGCACAAAGGGCTTGTGGTAGATGCAGCTGGACAGGAAAATGATAGATGAGATTTAGGGTTGGTAAATGCAGAGGAAGAAATATAGGGAAAAATAACCTCCACACAGGTAGTTGGGCACAGTACTGTATTGGTGCCTGTCACTCAGAAAAGGGGGTTTATTGTCACTGTGGTAATATGGGGTCAGTGTTAGTGTGTGGTTAAGGCAAATAGAAGACAAAGTATAACAAGAAAGGAATAGAATTGAAAATGTCACCTGTTGTTGGGCTACCGAAGAAGTATAATATGTGAATCATAGCAGGATGGCAAATTGAGATAGAAAAAGTAGAGAGTCACGTCAGCTGTTTGCAACCTAGTTTGTGTTTTGACAATACCAGGAGTTACAATCATAGAATGTGTTGGGTTGTAAGGGACCTCCAAAGGTCATCTAGTCCAGCCCCCTTATAAGCAGGGCCATCATTCACCAGACCAGATTGCCCAATAAACAAATACAATGTTGTTTTGCTCAGCAGTGCCTGATTAAATTGTACTATATAACTTCCTGCTCTAGTTCTTTACAAAGGGTTCAAGTATAAATGATTGAACAAGGAAATCAGACTGTTAGGGATTGGAAGAGACCTCAAAAGATGACCCAGTTCAATCCCCCTGCCAGAGCAGTATCACACAGGAACATGTCCAGGTGGGTTTTAAACCTCCCCAGAGAAGGAGATTCCATAATCTCCCTGAGCAACNGGTTTTAAACTTCTCCAGAGAAGGAGATTCCATAATCTCCCTGAGCAACCCCTTCCAGTGCTTTGTCACCCTCACCATTTCTTCTCGTATTTACATGGAACATCCTCTGTTTCAAATGACACCCGTTGCCCCTTGTTCTGTCATTGGATGCCCCTGAGCAGAGTGAGCTTGGCTCCTCCCTCCTGACACCCACCCTTTCCATATTGATCAACATTCATGAGGTCACCACTTGGTCTCCTTTTTTCCAAGTTAAATGAATATGATTTAGGCAGGAAGGAGGTCAGATGTTATCTTTTCAATGCAGAGATGCTGTTAAAACCTACAGCTGTTCTCCTAAACCACTCAAAGGATACTGGGAGGGATATTATCTTGTTTATTATACCCTTCTTGCTGCCAGACTGTGTGAGAATGGGGTGGGTAGCTAAATGCACTTTGGGTCGCTATTGGAAGATGTGCTTGTGTTGACAGAACACCAGACTTCCTGCTTTTTACTGGTGTTTGTACTCACAGGTGTCCAAAAAAAAGTATTTTGGCAAGCTGAAAAGGAAATATAAAAAGTCATTATTACAGCAAAGTCCTTGGATTTCTAATTATAGGCTGAGCATAGCTTTCTTCTTGAGATGTAGCATTTTTATATTTATGTAAATATAAAAGAATTCCTTTAAACAATGGTATTTAGCCAAAGACAACATGCTGCAGTGAAACTCCTGTGTACGTTTGATTTTTTTGCTTGACATCATCTACCTCTAATATACAATGTTATCACAGACTCATTGAGGATGGAAAAAACCTGGAAGATGATCCAGCCAAGCCTGTGACCTAACATCACCCCAATCACCTAGACCATGGCACTAAGTGCTACATACAGTCTGTCATTAAGCACTTACACTCCCTGGGCAGTGCATTCCAGTGTCTGATCACCGTTTCCGTGAGGAAGAGCTTCCTAACATCCAACCTAACCCTCCCCTGGCAGCTTCAGACCCTACCATCTCACACAATATCACAGTAATGATGAGGTTGGAAAAGACCTTAAAGATCATCCAGTCCAACCTAAAACCAAGCAAGTAACCCTAAACATCTGACATCTAGATCATGCCACTCAGCACTTCAACCTTAAACAACTCCAGAGACGGTGACCCAACCACCTCTGTGGGCAGCCCGTTCCAAAACCGGATCACTCTTTCAGTAAAAAAACCTTTTCCTAATGTCAAGTCTAAACCTCCCCCAGTGGAGCTTAAGACTGTGACCTCTTGTCCTGTCTCCAGTGTCCAGGGAGAAAAGACCGACCCCTGCCTGACCACAACCACCTTT